>CM031967.1:32967258-33001889 GCA_018749465.1 Paracanthobrama guichenoti
TTTCACGTCACTTCCTTGGTTACTTTTCTCCAAGCTATCTCCTTTTTTTGATCGGTCTCTATATGAATAAGAAGTGTTTTTTGCAGGTTTCAGCCCGACGCAGTTATCATTTTCACGTTCAGCGCCATGCTGTTTAAATCGCAAATGCATTTGCACCCATCGGTTCGCCCATGGATGAAAACAAGGTGTGTTCAGGCGCATTGTTGGCAAGTTGCTATTTTGAGGCAACTGAAAATGACTGCGCCATTGACCAACAAAGACCTTGTCTAAAGTCAATAGTGCAGTATTTTTTGTTATTTAAAGGGTGTGTTAGTAATATGCGTCTATAGGCGGGTCCACAGTGCATGTACACTCTGCTTATTACACACAGGGAGGCACAGCTGCACACAAACATTTTTAAATATAAAAAAGAAGCGTTCAGTCTTTCCTCTCACAAATTCCTCCATGTAAATAGCGAATCCGCCATGGTGCGAGCGCAACTGGCTTTTAAAGGGAATGGGAGATGAGACTCTGATTGGTTTATTGCACGTTACGCCCAAAACACACCCATGACTCATTAAGAGAATAGGTTCAACCCTTTTGGACCAGGTGCACCGACCATTTTTCCCGTTGTTAAACTAGCAAAAGTGGATTCGGACACGCCCTAAGTGCACCGGCACCATGCGCTTCAGACCATTCGGTTGGATCATTAAAAGAGGGCTCGTTGTGTCATAAATTTCAGGGCAGACGGCTACACTAATGCTCTCCTCAGTTCTCTAATACAACTGGACGTGTCAGTAAGCTCTTCGCCAAATCGCTTGCCCAACAATGTGGCGCGATTGAGGCGAATATCACGCAATCGCGTAGCCCAATTCGCATCTATTCGTGTCGCCCAATGCAAATTTGCGCCTTGGCATTATCTTTGTATGTAATCTACTCACAAACAATTCAATTTCCTTTTGGGGTGCACACACAGCATTAAGCTTTTTTTTCCCCACTGGTTGATTTCCACTCATGTAGATATGATTTCGGCTCTCAAAACACCCCCCAGACATACAAATTCAATGGAGAATTCAGCTGCCCGACGGAGAAAGTCACATTGGGCTAATTTTGGATTACTTTCGTTGTGCAAACCTGGCTCGAGTTCCACTTTCCTGCAGAGTTAAACTCCAACCTTGATCAAACTAACCTGCCTGTAGCTTTCTAGTAAATCGCAAAGACCTTGATTAGCTTGTTCAGGTGTGTTTGATTAAGGTTGGAACTAAACTCTGCAGGATAATGGATCTCGAGGGCCAGTTGCCCGGTCACAGTGATTTTGCCAAGTAAGACATGTTTCTGGATCTTTTGTTGATCCTGGAACAACATTCCAGTCCAAAAACATAGTCCTAATCCTATTCCTAACCTTACCCATAACTTCTCCCTAAAATCAGCGGGAAATGATGGAATAACATTAAATTAAATTAAATTAAATGATGGATAACACTGATGTCGAAGCACATAAGCCTGATTGTAAGCCTAAACTTGACATAAACTGTAAACTTGTCCCTCAAATCTGATTGGTTGATTGGAATGTTTGATCCAAAATCAATAAAGCTGTCGATGCAGGAACATGTTGTAAAAAAAAGTTGCTGCCTTGAATTTTTACGTACAATCAACTTGGATGTTTATGTCATTTCAACTTAAATTACATTAAACTGACGTTGAACTTTGTATAACTTATAAAAAAAGTAAAAAATGGCTCAACTTATTTTGATGAGTTAAAGCAATGTAAAAACATATGTTGTCATAACTTATTGATCATATAATTTTTTACTGTGTTGGTGATATCACGTTCACAGAGTTGCCCACCCCTGCTCTAGAGGCAGGTTATGTTCGGAATGAATTGCTTATATACATGAATATACTTCATTGCATACAATATACTGCCTACAAATTTTTTAAATAGTATGTTAAATATTGTGCAGTATGTAAACAGTGGTGAGTTATATTGTTGATACATGACCTCATTATTATTCACATTTAATTAAGATAAATGTGTCCAGTTATTTTTTCAAATTTTTACCCAATTTCGCACACAAAAAATGTGCAGTATATTCGCAATATAAAAAATATGCAGTATGCCATTTCAAATTCAGCCAAAATTAAGACTGGCATTACTTTTTGTTCATTCATTACACTGGAAATAAAAATATAGTGATATAGTGTTCCACAGAGTGTACCGTTTCCATAATGGACATTTCGGTAAATATAGAAGGTCATCCGGTTGTTCCCATGCAGAAAGTATGCACACTGCAGAAATAGTACCAAACCTCGTTGCCAAACCAATAGTTGCCAAACCTCGTTCCTGCCCACCTGACTAAAGGTGTGTTCATGCCATGTCGTAATTACGAGATTCAGACTTCAGCGTTCTCGTAGAACTTAGACTTGTAAACTCGAAGAACTCCGAGTTGTACCACCTGACAGCTGCAGATTCTTTTTGGTATTGATAGTGAACAGCAAGAACATAACAGGTTGTCATCTTGTAATTACGACATGACGTGAATAAGTTTAGACGTACAGAGGAATCATGGAAAATGTAGTCATAAGATCTGGGCTCCAGCTGAGGTACTGTATGAAGAGAGGATTGAATGAAACTTAGCATGAATTCAAAGACATGATACTTCCTTATTTTTATCAACTCAGTTGAGCCCCCAACTAGACTATAAAGTTCTGCTATCAATAAATAACACCGGTACATTCTTTCCTTATAACAACTACATATAATTCATAACCTTACTAACATAATACAGTCCTAGAGTGGTATATGAATAAATCGAGCAGTGCATTCTAGAGGCGTTTGAAGCTTATTGTCACGTGAGTAAGAACTCAAGCAAATAATGAAAGCTTATGGTCTGACATCATACTTCATAGGTGCAAAGTAAATTTAGTCTGGTTTCAGATTTTAATAGTTTCACATTGTTCGCATTATAAAACGTGATGTACTGACATTGTGTAGGATTAGTTATTGAGATTCTTATGGTAAATTATCGCCAAGCAGTGGGATACAATTGATACGTAAAACAGTCACACGCACACACACACTCAAACAAACCTCTAACAAGTGCTTTAAACCTTAATACATGACTAAAAAACAACAACAGAAAATATTAGCCCTATGTAAGAGGAGATGCGTTCATACCCCAACATACAGCCGATCAGTGGTGCTAGTCCCATGTGAACCAATCACATTTAACTTCAACAAATCACCTGACGGTTACACAACCAATGACGTGTGACATCTCTACCCCTCCATGTAAGGAGCAGCCAATCATCCGTAACAGTCGTGATCTGATGAATATCACGTCCAGTCAGATGAGAAGCGTTCAGCTCTGGTCTTCTCGCAGTTCGCTGGGCAGAAACTTGTATTGCTGCTGTCGGATGTGGGCAAGTTTCTTCCGGGCTTCCTCTAACTCCCTCTCTTTTCTCAGCATCTCCTCCTGTGCTGCAATGATCTGGAAATAATGCAAAACAACCACTCGCTGAATCTGTGTAAATCATTCCTGAAACTTGTGTGAATTGTTGCACTGCAACATCATTTACAAAAAATGTACATAAAATTCCTTCTGCTCACTCAATCAAGGCTTGACACTGTGGCTTTTCCAAAGTTATTTCATTTTCACAGGCCACAATTTTGACATTGATACCATGGGGTATCAATATATGCTTATATATTATGACTATTAATAATTATGATTATTATTCTTGCTAATAATATATAATAATATTTAACAAAATAATATTACTATTACAGTAACATTTTAATTACTAAAAATAAAAATTGCGTATTTAAGAATAAATATAATAATTATAATAATATTTATATTTTACAGAAAACTTGTTTTTACAAAAACACTGCAGGGTTACCTGTTAATATGCAGACAGCCTATGACTAAAAATCACTAGAAATGTCTAAGGATTTATTATAAAAATCTGTGATATCAATTTCTTAATTTTTGTCTGGAGGTATGCAAAATCAAGAAACGATTCTATGGCTTTAATATGAAATATGAGCCTCTTAGGCATCCACTGTGGAGAAAAACACATGGATTGTCATACATTTATTTAGAGAAGTATTATTTTTCCTTTTTTTTTTTTACCCAAAATAGGATGGAGTGAGCACTGTTAGGCGCTAAACACACTAATGTTTCATTCATACTGGAGGCCAGAGGGCGCCCTCGAACAGAAACATCACATATGCCTCAGAGAGAAGTAACAGGACTAAGTTTGCAGGAAATCCCTAATGTGACGCTAGTGCTGTAGATAGAAACGCTTTGATTAAACATGAAGACAATAAACACACGACTGCATCAAGATATGGTGTATTTGAGTTCTTCAAGCCTTCTCTGATATTTTTATAATAATAAAGTATATTATAATGCAGTGCTAATCGACATAGACTTAATCACTGTATAGAACACTATAAAATATTTAATCGTCTGCCTCATTCTGTGATAAGAAGCCACATCAGCTCACAAAAAGGAAATGTCAAACACTCAATATGAAGTGAGTTAAAACATATTAAGTTGTCTTTTTTTGTTTTTTCAAACATATGTTATAAGCGACTCAAACTCGCAGTGCTTTCAGATGTAGCAGCGTTTACTACTGACCACAGAGCCGCTCTTCACTAACACGCTGGGCATATATTTATTTCATTAAAATCGCAGGCTTTACGCTTTAATAATCGCACATAAGCCAAATCGCGATTGCGGTTCGATTTATCGTGCAGCCCCACCATGGGGGAAAACTGCCATATAGATATCTTTAATGTTATCTCATAATTTGGCAGCAGGTATATTAGGCTGCTGTCACTTTAAGACCTGACGTTATGTTACGAGTAATTACTATAGTAAATGCATGTAACAAAAACACTAAAATAAAGTGTTACCAAATGGCTTGACAACATGACTGCAACAACAGCTTCACAAATGATTTACACAGAAATTTATGCTTGTGTTTCATGAATGCAACAATTTATGCAAGAATGGTTTTATGTAATGTAAGATTACCACAAATCCCTTTTGGGCATGTTTCATGAATTAATGTGACATGACTGCAAAATGTACGCAAAAATGGTTTACCCAAATTTGTTAGGCTTGTTTTACATGAATGCGACAAAGGCAGATGAATACAGTTTACACAAGGATCCGTTACAAAAATGAATTTTGCTTGTTTCATCCTTGAATGCGATATGAATGCAACAAATTACTCTACGATGCATTACTCTACGATGCATTTTTCTAGTTGCGTTTCAAGCACAAATCAATGCGACATGGCTGCAGATCATAGTGGCAATTTATGCAAGAATAGTTTATACAAATTTGAATGCATTTTAACTCTTTCCCCGCCATTGACGGAAATGTCCGGCTTTCCTTATTTTCACTGTTATATGGTAGGGGGAGCTATTACACATCTTCAGAAAGAGTACAGAATCCCCTGATCAAAACACAGGGGAAGAAGATGCAGAAACAAGCAATATCATATGTAAGCATATGCATATGTAAAATAACGTGATCCTCAACATTAAACAGCATATAAATCAAAACTTTCTAATGTTACTGAATAAAATGTCGACTCCGGGCGAGCTATAGGACTGTGAAACTTTGGGGGTGTTGATGACTCGGATCTACTCCATCTGTGTTTTGATCATCGTTCTGAATCCGATCCGAATGTAGTATTTGACAACTTGATTTTCTTCGTTTTTTGCTCAAAATGTTGCCTTTTTTAAAATGAAACTTACCCACATTCAAGTGCTGATTAAAAAAAATGCATTAAGCTAAGTTTTGATATATTGCATGTTCTGGGGAGCCATGAAACTTTTGTGAAAATGAAAATACTGCCGTTGGCTGGCAACTTTACGTGTCAGTTTACGCAAGAATGGTTTATACACATTTGTTTTTCTTGTGTTGCATGAATGCGACAAATGTGGATGAATGCAAAAATAGTTTTACAAACAATGTGCACAGAATTTAATTTAGTCTTCATGGATGATGGCCAATGTTTGTATACAATGTAAAAGTTTCAAATTTAAAAAAACTGATCTCCAATCAGTCCTGTGGATTCTTTAAAACCAGTTTTATTATGTGAAGCCAGCCAAATAGTTTGTGGCACAATGATACATAAATAACATTTATATATTAATGCTGAAAGTGCCAGGGAATGTTTTTCCTTCAGAATCGGTCTCAGTGATGGGGAAAAAAACGCCTCATATTCTTTAGTGCAACGTGTAATTTTAGCATAACTGTGCTGCAGAAATATGGGACTGGATCCGCAATAGGCACCCAGTTATTTTCGAAAGAGAGCAACATTTTTGTGGATTTAAGGAATGGCACAGATGGATCAAGGCCTTCTGAAGAAGGACTGATTCAAAAAAGCTACTTTTTGTTGTGCTGGCAATGACTCCAGGGTTCATGCGAACACTCATGCCATCCACTCAACGGGATTTCTCAGATGTTCAGAATATTCCAGTGCCCTCTCAAGATGAAGACAAGACATGAAGGCATACTGGAAGGAAGGAAGCTCTGAATAGGCAGACACGCAGTCTTTAATTAATGTGCATCTGGCCTTGGATGAAACGTGAAAATAAGCTGTTTGCGGATACAGTGGCCCAGCTGCGGATGCCTGGTACAAACCCACAGCTTTCAAATCCCGCTAATGTCTTTGCAGATCCATAATGCAGTTCCAAATGTCAAATCTCTTTCTAATTGCGCGGCATCACTTCGGAAGTAAAGGAATATTCAAAAACAGCTGGAGACAAACAGATTCATGCTTTTTTCTCTTTAAGATGGGAAGAAGTCTCACCTGAGCGATTCCTCCTACGAATTTCGTTTTAACCACGACACTGTTGTCTTCGGCTTTATCGAAGGCTGCTTTCTGCGCTGCCTTCACCAGGTTGTCAGACGCTCTCTTGACTGCGTTACCAGCAGCCTGTGCAAACACAACGTTTTTACTCAATAAACTACAACTTAGTAGGTTTTCCAAAACCATTAACTTTTAATCAAATGGTTTCAAGATGATTTTTAGTAGATGTAGTTCCCCATACACAGATGTCTCTAAATTCAAATGCCTTAGTTTTTTTTAGCTTAGATAAAAAAATGTTGGTATATAAGTGATTGTAACCTGTAATCTCCTCATGGCTTCTGAGTCCTGGTCGGCTTTGACTTTACAGGCCACCAGCAGCTGGGCGGTGGAAGCCGCCACCTGTTTGGCAGAGGAAATGAGCTTCTCCTCACTGGCGTGACCCTGGACTGAAGCGTTAGCGGCCTCACACAGGTTACTGGTGGCGGCCGCAACCATCCGTGCCTACAAGAGAGAAGGATCCACTTAGCTGATGCTTTTTTTTCGAAATGACTAACAGTACATCTATTACAACGGTGATAATTTCAACGTACTGCTGATATTAGACCCTGGGACCACTGGCCGTCATCTACTGCATTGGCAGGGATGGAGCCCACCTGCATGAAATATCATAAAGATTAAAAAGGAGCAGCATTATTTCAGTGTCAGTGTAGACTTTGCTTTTATTTTTTCAGTTTTCATCTTAAGTTTTAGCAATTTTGTATTATTTTTCACATTGTTGCAGCACCTCTCTTCAACTCAACCAGGCCACACCCTTTTTTTTTTTTTGCATATGACTTGGGTGGGAATTATTTAAATGAGGAATATTGTGATGTTCGTTCCCAAAACTACAATCGAAGTGTTTCAGGGAGTTCAGAAACGTGATAAAGAGAATAACTGCCTTTGGAGTAACTTTGTGCTTTGTCGTTTTTCATCTAATATTTATACTTTATTTCATTCCAGCTCTATTTGAATTAAAGGGATAGTTCTCCCAAAAATGTAAATGATCCCATGATTTACTCACCCTCAAGCCATCCTAGGTGTATATGACTTTCTTCTTTCAGACGAACACAATCTGAGTCATATTAAAAAAGTTCTGGCTCTTCCAAGCTCTGTAATGGCAGTGAATGGCGGTCCTGATTTTAAAGCCCAAAAAAGTGCATCCATCATGAAAGTAATCTGTAATTGGGTTAATAAAGGCCTTCTGAAATAGGCATATTTAAAACGTTATAAACTAAAATAACTAGCTTCTGACAGACGGTCGTACGCATCGATTTATGGCGGAAGAGTGACCTCTGACCCGACACACGACGTATTGACGAACGCAGAAGCGCAGAGAATAGAGCAGAACAAAACACCGGTCACGAATTAGAGTCTAAAACGAGAATTTTTAAAGAGAAATGTCGGATTTTGATATAAAAGAAGAGGAGCTTGAGTTTCCTGCTCAGCATTTGTTTGAACCGCGAGAGACGTTAAAGTTGACGCGACTTCTACATGCTACGTCTTCACGTCGACGTTTCAGAAGCTAGTTATTTAAGTTTAAACAGTTTTAAAGATGGATATTTTTTCCACCGCTTCGCTTCAGAAGGCCTTTATTAACCCCCTGGAGTCATATGGATTACTTTTATGGTGGATGGATGCACTTTTTGGACTTCAAAATCAGGACAGTCATTATAAAGGTAGGATGAGCCAGGATGTTTTTTTAATACAACTCTGATTGTGTTCGTCTGAAAGAAGAAAGTCATATACACCTAGGATGGCTTGAGGGTGAGTAAATCATGGATCTAGGATGGGAACCATCCATTCAACAAAAACAATTTGTAATACTTTTTATTAACAATAACAACACTGAAAAGAGAAAAAAGAACAACTCTTTGATTTTTAGTACCTTGCCCTGTGCTACGAGCTCTCTCTGAGCGGCCGAAGCAGATTTGACCAGAGCGCTGGTGGCTGCAGCAATGGATTTTGCTGCTTCCAGGATCTGCTCCTCAAAGTCCAGAGACTCATCGGCTTGCTGCAAAAATAAGAAAGGAAGAAATATAACAAACTGTGGATTATCAATTTATTCATTGTAATGAATACTTTTAGCGCACCGCTGGTTAGCATAGCTTGTCATAAAACCATTATATTAAAGTGAATTTTTATAAAAATTAGCAATGCTAATAGATTAGCAAGAAGCCTCACCAAGCCCTTACTTCAGCAGAAATGAAATTGTATTATGTATTTTTTGATATATATATATATATATATATATATATATATATATATATACTTTGTTGATTCCAGAAAAGACTTAAAGGTTAAATCAAAGACCTTTGAGTGACAGGGTGACATACGTTCCACTATACTAACAAGGTAGCATGAGTTTGTTCAGAATTGCATACCACTAGACTAGTTGTAATACAATTCCAGGATGCAGTATGTACACTGTGCACAGATTGCTAATGTTCTGTATGCATGAAATGTGACACTGGAAATGTAAGGTTATATTGAGAGCACTGCATTGTGGGATACAGTAATCCATGCAGTGTGTTTTGGTTCTATACAGCACATTTAGGCTGCGCATACGTTGCACATTATACACCGATCAGGCATAACATTATTGTGTTGGTCCCTCTTTTGCTGCCAAAACAGCCCTGACCCGTCGAGGCATCCACTAGACCCCTGAAGGTGTGTTGTGGTATCTGGCACCAATATGTTAGCAGCAGATCCTTTAAGTCCTGTAAATTGTGAGGTGGGGCCTCCATGGATCGGACTTGTTTGTTCAGCACATCCCACAGATGCTCGATTGGATTGAGATCTGGGGAATTCGGAGGCCAAGTCAACACCTCAAACTTCTTGTTGTGCTCCTCAAACCATTCCTGAAGCATTTTTGCTTTGTGGCAGGAGCATTATCCTGCCGAAAGAGGCCACAGCCACCAGGGCATACCGTTTCCATGAAAGGATGTACATGGTCTGCAACAATGCTTAGGTATGTGGTACGTGTCAAAGTAACATCCACATGGATGGAAGGACCCAAGGTTTCCCAGCAGAACATTGCCCAAAGCATTAAACTGCTTCCACTGGCTTGCTTTCTTCCCATAGTGCATCTGGTGCCATGTGATGTAAAAGAAAATGTGATTCATCAGACTAGGCCACCTTCTTCCATTGCTCCGTGGTCCAGTTCTGATGCGATGCACTGTGTATTCTGACACCTTTCTATCAGAACCAGCATTAACTTCTTGAGCAATTTGAGCTCCAGTAGCTCGTCTGTTTGATCGGACCACACGGGCCAGCCTTTGCTCCCCACATGCATCAGTGAGCCTTGGCCGCCCATGACCCTGTCGCCGTTCACCACTGTTCCTTCCTTGGAGCACTTTTGATAGATACTGACCACTGCAGACCGGGAACACCCCACAAGAGCTGCAGTTTTGGAGATGCTCTGACCCAGTCGGCCCATCACAATTTGGCCCTTGTTAAACTAGCTCAAATCCTTACGCTTGCCCATTTTTCCTGCTTCTAACACATCAACTTTGAGGACAAAATGTTCACTTACTGCCTAATATATCCCACCCACTAACAGGTGCCGTGAGATGATGATCAGTGCTATTCACTTCACCTGTGACTAATGTTATGCCTGATCGTTGTCATAATGCATACTGAAAAATTGCACAAGTATTATGGTAATATGCTATTTTGAACATACCCTTTATTTCCCTGTGTTCTTAATAAAATATTTGCTTTTTAAAAACAATAAGTGAAACAGTCGGCATTATGCAATGATAAATGTTTCAAACAGTAGTATGCCAAAGTTGTCACATGACCTCAGTATGTGAAAATACAGTTACTTCACACTTTGGACCCACTTGATTGTAAAGTCTGATTAAAAAAATTAGAGATGTTGAAAAACGTTGCAGGCATTACTTCAGGTACATTTATTAAACCAGAAATGAAAGGTTACATTAAATGCAATATGGGATATAGTACCCATTCAGTGTGCTCTTGTTATATACTGAACCTTTTATGAAAATCTGGTCATTCTGTGCATACTGTACACAGTTTACTACATACTGCTTTAATAGTATGGGTGGTATGGCAGTATGCTATTCCAAACACAGCCCAGGAGATGAACGGGAGGAGGTGAGATGTACATTGGACAAAGTGATCTGAGGGTGACACCTTGTGGCACGGAGGCGACACTTCTTAGGTTCACCATGTTCAGAATCAACAGCGTCAAAGGAAACGGCACAATTCTAACTGACCTAAGACACACCCTTGCGTGCCACCATCGAAAATGTATCTGTCTGAAGCCACAAAAACACACACTCATGTTCATGAACAAGTCATAAACAGAACACACACAAGTCTGGAGACAGAGCAGGACACTGTAGGAATATGTTTGATATATAGTTGGACAGAATAACAACCTAATATATCAAACATATCAAACAGAGCCCTGCAGAAAGGCTTCCAGGTCTACCTCACCTCCAGAACATGGGGAAAGAGAGGAGAGGATATAAGAGAACAAGGGAGCAGGGCATGCTGGGATAGCAGGGAAAAGACAAGGATGGATTGAAGAGAGAAGGTTAAATAGGGAAGTGAGGAATGGAGAAATATCAGGGGAAACAGTGAAGAACGCTCCAGGGGCAATAATAAACACCAGTGACACTGTATCCTGACATACTGAACATCAAACCTGACTATAAAACTTTCAAAAAACATGTGAACAAGCACGTTCATGTGCTTTAAACCAGTTCAGAATGAGTCTCGATGCAGAGCTGTTAATGTGAGACAAACTGTGAAATGTGGTTTATCAAAGTTTCCAATGGGTAACCAGAGTTTCCAAAAATCCACAATGAATGTCTGAATGTACTGAAGGTGACAACATTACACAGACTCCATCATCCTTCCTCCAGAATCTATGAAGCTGATCTGACTAACACAGTGAGACAGAGAGTTAAAGGGCAGAGGGAGGGACAAACAGACAAATCGACAGAGAGACAGACAGACGGAAGTATAGATAGAATGATATATAGAATGGTAGCTAGATAGACAGACCAATAAAGACAGACAGAATGACAGATAGAACAAAGACAGGTGATAGATAGATAGATAGATAGATAGATAGATAGATAGATAGATAGATAGATAGATAGATAGATAGATAGATAGATAGATAGATAGATAGATAGATACACAGACAGACAGAATGATAAATGGATAGATTGACAGACAGAATGATTCCACAGACAGACAGAATGATACCGCAGACAGACAGAGATAGACAGACAGACAGAGAGAGGCAGACAGACAGAGATAGACAGACAGACAGACAGACAGAGAGAGAGAGAGAGAGAGACAGGCAGACATATAGAATCAGACTGAAAGATAGACAGACAGAATAATACCACACACAGACAGACAGACAGACAGAATGCTACCACACACAGACAGATAGACAGAGAGAGACAGGCAGACAGACAGATATAATCAGACTGAAAGACAGACAGATAGAGAGAGAGACAGGCAGACAGATAGAATCAGACTGAAAGACAGACAGAGAATGCTACCACACACAGACAAATAGAAAGAGATAGACAGAGAGACAGGCAGACAGATAGATAGAATCAGACTGAAAGACAGACAGAGAATGCTACCACACAAAGACAGATAGACCGAGATAGACAGACAGACAGACAGAGAGAGAGAGACAGGCAGACAAGATAGAATCAGACTGAAAGACAGACAGAGAATGATACCACACACACACACACACACACACAGAAAGATAGACAGACAGACAGAGAATGATACCACAGACAGATTGATAGAGACAGATAGACAGGGTTCCCATAGGGTTAACATCAAATTCAAGGACCTTTCAAAGACTTCCCAGGTCCAATACCCTCAAATTCAAGTGAGAGCAAGGTAACATCGTGTTTCCTTGTAAGATACATTGTTAGAGTTTTCATGTGTCAAACACAACTATGCAAAAAAGCATTTATTTATTTATTTTTGGCCATATGACAGAGATCTGATATTTTATTCGTTTTATTGTATTTCTGTTTTGCATAAAACTGAAGAATATTCTGTACATCCTATACTGTATTCTAAAATGATCTGATATTAACTTTTGCATGGATTTTATTGAAAAGAGCTCATGTAACAAGAAGTTTTAAGATATATGAATACGCTTTTAAGTTTTTCTTGCCTCATGGGTTTACATTATCTTTACAAGCAAAGCAATTCAACATTACATTAAATAAAATATTTGGGCAACAGATTATCACAAACGTTTTATGTTTATTGAACACAATATACAGTCACTGACTGAACATATCTGGGTTCGGTGTAAGCACTGAAAACGTTGAGGTACCATTGTAGTAGTTTCGTGCGCGCGTGAACGTCACGCATAAATACTTGACGTAACACATAAATGCGTGTAACTAACGTAAATCAAGCAGGCTAGTGTGCATAGGCCATGAAGGTGGATTAGTGGACCGGAGGGAATAATATGGAATTTTTTCCAGAAAACTTCTTGCACAAAATAAATTCAAGCACTTTCAAGAACCTGTATCTATGCATGTTTATTTTCAAAAACTTTCAAGGATTTCAAGGACCCGTGGGAACCCTGGATAGAGACAGACAGACAGACAGACAGACAGAATGATACCACAGACAGACAGACAGATAAACAGACAGACAGACAGATACCACAGCCAGACAGATAGACAGACAGATAAACAGACAGACAGACACAGACAGAATGATACCACAGCCAGACAGACAGATAAACAGACAGACAGACAGATACCACAGCCAGACAGATAGACAGACAGATAAACAGACAGACAGACACAGACAGAATGATACCACAGCCAGACAGATAGACAGACAGACAGAATGATAGCACAGACAGACAGACAGACAGACAGACAGAATGATAGCACAGACAGACAGACAGATAAACAGACAGACAGACACAGACAGAATGATACCACAGCCAGACAGATAGAGACAGAAAGATAGAGACAGAAAGATAGAGACAGAAAGATAGAGACAGACAGACAGAGACAGACAGACAGAATGATACCATAGACAGACAGACAGAATGATACCACAGACAGACAGATAGAGACAAACAGACAGAATGATACCATAGACAGACAGACAGAATTATACCACAGAGACAGACAGATAGAGACAGACAGACAGACAGACAAAATGATACCACAGACAGAATGATACCACAGACAGACAGACATAGACAGACAGAATGATACCACAGACAGAATGATACCACAGACAGACATAGACAGACAGACATAGACAGACAGAATGATACCACAGACAGACAGACAGACAGACAAAATTATACCACAGACAGACAGATAGAGACAGACAGAGACAGACAGAATGATACCACAGAGACAGGCAGACAGAGAGATAGAGACAGACAGACAAAATGATACCACAGACAGACAGATAGAGACAGACAGAGACAGACAGACAAAATAATACCACAGACAGACAGATAGAGACAGACAGACAGACAGAATGATACCATACAGACAGACAGAATGATACCACAGACAGACAGAATGATACCACAGACAGACAGACAAAATTATACCACAGACAGACAGATAGAGACAGAGACAGACAGAATGATACCACAGAGACAGGCAGACAGAGAGATAGAGACAGACAGACAAAATTATACCACAGACAGACAGATAGAGACAGACAGAGACAGACAGACAAAATAATACCACAGACAGACAGATAGAGACAGACAGACAGACAGAATGATACCACAGACATAGACAGACAGAATGATACCACAGACAGAATGATACCACAGACAGACATAGACAGACAGAATGATACCACAGACAGACAGACAGACAGACAGACAGAATGATACCACAGACAGACAGACAGACAGACAGACAGACAGACAGACTGATACCACAGACAGACAGACAGACTGATACCACAGACAGACAGACACAGAATGATACCACAGACAGACAGACAGACTGATACCACAGACAGACAGACAGACAGAATGATACCACAGACAGACAGAATGATACCACAGACAGACAGACAGAATAATAACACAGACAGACATAGACAGACAGAATGATACCACAGACAGACAGACATAGACAGACAGAATGATACCACAGACAGACAGACATAGAAAGACAGAATGATACCACAGACAGACAGACAGACAGAATGATACCACAGACAGACAGAGACAGACATAATGATACCACAGACAGACAGATAGACAAACAGACAGAGACAGACAGAATGATACCACAGACAGACAGACAGAATGATACCACAGACAGACAGACAGAATGATACCACAGACAGACAGACAGAATGATACCACAGACAGACAGACAGACAGACAGACAGACAAATAGACAAGACAGACAGAAATAACCACAGGTAGACAGACAGACCAACCAACAGACAGACAGAATGGTAGATAGAAAAACAGATAGATAGATAGAATGATAAATAGAACAATATACAGGATGACAGAATAGACAGACAGTTTTGGGTCTGTGGCAGCAAACGTGAGTTTGCTTTTTGATTTTGCTAGACTCACTGACACAGCCAAGGAAGTGAAACAGTTTCAGCTCTGAAAGACAAAATGTGGATGAATGTTTTTTTTAGGTGAAAAGCATCAGTGACAGCTGACTATAATACAGATGGATGGAACAATAAAAGAGCTTCAGGGAAAATCATTTCTAAAAAGTTCTGAACTTCTCGGAGATGAGTTTCAGACTGACTGACTAAAAGTTCAGCACACTCTAAAACGAAACTTCAAAATACTGAATAATTGAGATGCATGACGGATCACAGGAAACCCCCAACAAACCAAAAGCCACATAGACGATAACTAAGTTCAGCACTCACTAGACTTCAAAATATCAAATTGTTAATATACAAGACAAATAAAACCACAAAAACCCAAACAAAAAGCTACACAGATGTGTGCACACTTCCCTAACATGAAAATACAAAACACCACATCCTGAAGATCTGAGGTCCTAAAAAAAAACAATAAAACATCACTTCCCCTGAATACAAAATAAGAATGAAACATTCCTGCAGACTTTGGTGGAACTGATCTGATATAGTTTTGGAGCGAGCTGATCACGGCAGTGTGTGACGGATGGAAGGATACCTTTGGTTTGGCTCTGGGCTTCAGCTGCTCCAGTTTCTTGGCCGCGGCCTCGATGGATGCAGCAGCACCCAGGAGCTCCGTCTCTGCTATCACCGTGGGGTCTTCTGGGTCCACCCACTCTGAACCTGAGAGGATGTATATACAAAGTCAGCATGACCCTCATTTTCAATTCATTTACCATATGTATAATACACACACGTGAAAAGACTGAACACATGATTTAAAAAAGAAATAAAATCATGCAATGTGGATTTGAACCAATAACCTCCTGTATTAAAAACACATGCCACCACAAGACCCTTTACAAAAATGTCCATGAGAACGTTCAATCATTACTACAGTAGCCAGAAGTAGAACCATTGATGAATATGTCTGGCATGTATTTCACTTCAAAATCAAAAGAAAGAAATTAAAAATTATACTTTGATTAAAAGAAATGAATCCTACTAGAAATGAAGCCCCCAAGTATACAGTGTACAAGTCTCAAATAACAAAAAATAGGGTTGCACGATATATCGGCCAGCATTGGTTTCGGCCGATACATGTTCATTTTTAATGTTATCGGCCCACTGAGAAAATTTGGCCGATATATTAAAGCTGATAAATAATGTATTATTTTCTTCAGCTAAGACACTTCAGATGTCCAATATATCTGCTTTTAAAATATAAAGAATTATTGGATATCGGTATTGGCCAAAAATGTTATATCGGTGCATCCCTAACAAAAAATAAATAATTAGGGCTGTCAAATCGATTAATCGTGATTAATCGCATCAAAAATAAAAGTTGGTATTTACATAATATATGTGTGTGTACTGTGTATATATTTAAAGGGGGGGTCTAATGCTATTTCATGCATTCTGACTTATTTAATTTAATTTGTGTGTACACATCAACCATAGCGAGAGCAAGAGCACGTCCATCAACGAGCTTCGTTCGGTTACGGAAGCCGTCGACAGTGCTGTCATTTTGTTTTTAGCCCACGAAACCAACAACGTCACTAAAGAAGTGTGTTTCTGGTTGTGAGGGAAAAATAACCTTGATCAGCTTCCCAAATAACCCAGCGTTAAGGGAACAGTGGATGCAGTTTGTTTTTCCCGGAGCAGCAGCGGAGTTCTGCGAGTGTGTTTGTTTGTTCCTGGGCAAAACCGCAGGCGGTGAGTGAAACTGCATCAAATGTCTGTGTTTTGTTGGCAATCGGCGTGTAAGTGCACTATGCAATGTTAACAACATGAACGTATAGTGAATCCAAAGTTATCCAGGGATAATGCCATGATGTGTGTGTGTGTGTGCTTGTGAGAGCCTCTTAAGCTCCACCCACTGCACGCCTCCATGAGCTCGGCTGTTTTCCGGAAAGAATCGGTACAGCTGCATCTGTCTTTTATAAATATGATAAAACTAAAGGCTCTTTGGCGATATGAAGCATACAATACTACTCTATAGGTACTCAAGATTAACATGAGATTGGTAGAAACTGTGTTATGACCCCTTTAAGAAATACTTGCATGTATGTGTATTTATATATAAATACACAGTACACACACACATGTGTTTTGGATGCGATTAATCGCGGTTAATCTATTTGACAGCACTACAAATAATACAAATGAAATGAAATTGTAGATAAAATTATATCTAAAAAATATATAAATTTAAATAAAAGACCTACCTATATTGTATAGAAATATAATCTAATGATGAATCATCACAAAAATTCAATACTATACTATATGCTAAAACAAGTGAGTACACATTACGGTAAAGTGTCATGAAAAGAATTATGGATAATTATATATATTTATTTTTATTTTTTTTTTTTTTTATTATTATGCAAAAATGGAAAATGCATGGAAAATTTTGGTAAGAGGCAGCATTTTTATGATATACTGTAAGAATGCCATGACCCTAGGTAAACACTGTTCTTGGTGCAGACTGGCAGGTTATTACAATCACAATCATTCATTAATTGTCTAGATAAACGTGCGCATATTTATGTTAATAGCCATTTATGAAGCAAATGCGCTTTGCAATACATTCTCCTTTACCAACGTTTAAGAGGCCCTAAAAGACGTCTGTTTTGTTCAAACAGCTTGTGAAAACAGATGGCAAGAATGTGTTTGAGGATTATGTTAAACCTGAGGGAATTCAATTCCATCCCTTCTTCTCTTTTCTCTCACACTATAACTCATTGTTTGTGTGTGTGTGTGTCCATGCCGGTCAGTTACTCAAGTCTGTATGTGTGTGGCCTGATCCTGGAGAAAAACAACACTGTGCATATCATACTCACCTCCATCTGTGGCAGAAAAGGAAAAAAACAAAGCAGAGTTATAGAAAAGAGCAAGAGAGCGCTCAACGACTCTATTAAACCTGCACAAATTCAGCTCAATTGACCTGCAATGTTTCCTATTACCTTTCAAGAGCATATGACATTACCAGGCCTGCGTGAGATATGTGTTCAGCATTTGAAAAAATCGATTTTCTCCACTATAATAGAATTTTGAAATTATAATTGACCGTTATTCTGTTTCATTTCAAGTCTTTGCCTTTTTATTTAAACATTTTTAAGTAAAAATGTAATACTAATAGTGTTGCTCCATCAATATTCAATAAGAACGAATACTTGGGAAAGAGATACACTTTGGGACCCAAATCTTTTTTTTACACATCATTAGGTGTGCTCACCTTTCATGGCTTCTGCAGTCTGGATGAGCTCTGTGACGGAGCCCGCCACTTTCTTGGACAGTGCGGCCAACTGCTGTTTCTGTTCGGCCGTGGGTTTCTGCAGGACCTGTGTGGAGTAAACAGACGAGGTTAATCACAGAACACATGCACAAACACATCCTGTAAAAACTGTCAGCGCGCCCACTCACGAGCAGGACGTGTTCGAGCAAGTCGATGTATCCGGTGGTACACTCAATGCCGTAGAGCAGAGCTTTATTCCTCACATCCTCGCCTACTTCTGGGTGGTACGCGGCTTGCTGCAAGACACAAATACAAATTTATGGTACACGATGAGGCCCAGATGGAATCTGCAGAATTTTTGAGCTCGTTTAAAAATCTGTAGTTTAATAAGAATTTGTGGATTGAAGAAAACACATTACGCCATGACAACACTAGAGGGCGTAATTTAGGAGTCAAAAGTAGGTTAGAGCTAAATGACATTGAGAAATAGAGCAACACAACAATGTGTGTATATAAACAAATTTTGTTGGTCTTCAAGCGTTTGTGGATTACCACCGTGCAGTTGATCAGCATGTGGTGAGACTGTTTGTGAGTGGGCATATGTGTGTGCGGCAGTGGATAAACACCTTGCAGGTGGTCAACATGTCGGAGATGGCTTTGCGGCTCAGGTTGGCAGTGGATATCACGTCCTCCTGCTGAGCAGAGTTGCCTGCTGCCACTGCTTTGGCCGTCGCTACGGTGATGCCCTTGGTCATGCGGATGAACTCTTCTGGGGTGGTGGATTTTTCTGAAACGTCCTTGGATTGGAAAACCTGGAAAACAGATGATGACATATTTCATACATAACAGAAATAACATATCTATTTCTCTTTATTGAATCTTACAGTTTTAGAATCGGTCACATGATCAGGACCGATTTTCTGTGCACTAACATAGTAATGCAGTAAGGATTTCCGAATGTCCTGATGGGCATTCGATAAAAGGTAAAACAGAAATCTCTTGCTTTCCTGTATCACTATCTCAGTCTGTCACACAGTGTCTGATAAGTGGAGTAGTGACTCCCATGGGAGAAGGAGAACGAGGAGCAGGTGGAGAACAGGCTAATGCTCACATGGTGTATTACTCTGTATTACCAGTTCATATCACAGATGGATGAGTTTTTACCTCTGTCTGGGCTAAAACTAATTAAGCTGGACCTAATAGGTACTAATTCACGGCCAGATTGTAATACCAGTTGATTGTATTAGCATATCTTAATTACAATCAAAATGAACATGACATAACCAAAATTTCTAATATATTAAAGCCACAATATGTAATTTTGTGGCTAATTTTGTGGTAAATACAAATATGTAACGCCTTTGTTTAGCTTGATGACACCTTGATTTCGCAGAGCTTTTATTATGCCGCAGACAACCGCTTCCGCTTTTCCAGTCATGCATACGCAGCTGTTTTATCATATTAGATACATTTGAGTGTGTTGAAAGTTATGTTATAATGCTACTTTGTGCATTCGCTCAGCGGCTACTATGAGACACTTGTTCACACTGCAGTAAGCTAGATTGATATTAGGCAAATCACTAGGTAACTCATGGTACTCACGGTAAATCAAGAAAACAATTTAAACAATAAGACTAACGGTGTTGAGCTATATAATGATTAGTTTTCTGTCGATGAATGTATCCAAACAGTTGCTTGCCTGTCTAATAAAACACATCATATATTAAAGCTCTTTTGTGTTTCCATAGTTTCTACAAAATAAAACTGGAAATCGAGGATAGGTCCAATGTTGTTAGTTCAAAATATCTTCTTTTGTGTCCACAGACGAAAGTCAGTCATGCAATTTTTGAATATCATGAGGGTGAGAAAATGACAGAATTTTCCAGATTTTTTCAAATTTATTTTAAAAGTGGAATGCACAGTATCTCCTGGAACGACTTCTGTAAGAGTTCAATATTCACACAAAGAATGTGCCGTACTGTGAGTTCCTGTTTAATGCACTCAATAGTGGCTTCCAGAGCCCTCGTCCCGCGAGTGGCCTCATCTTCCACCGCTTTCACAGTTTTCAGCAGAGAGGTCACGTTCGTCACCATCACCTGTAACATCAAAAAACATAGGGGGGTCACTGACTGGATAAGAATACCTTTTTTGTGCTTTATGCATGATATCTCAAGTGAGCTCAACTAGAGAATGTCAACAGCTTTGTGGCCAGTTTTTCACCTTACACACTGAAAAAGGGTCAAATGCAATGTTATGACAGGAACAGCTGTATCAAATAGCTCAGTAAAAAAACAGGCAAGGTTTGTTCTTTGTAATGTAAAAAACTGAACTCTAACTCATCAAAACATCAGAAAATGGTCAGCTGATCAAACTGGGCCTTTTAATGGACCACAGCTGAAGCCTGTAATGGATTCAAAATCTTGCTTTAGGCAAAGTTTTAAATATAAAAGGAACAAACCCAAGAAAACAAAAGGGGGCCTAAGACAAAGCCCTGAGGGACGCCACCACAACTTTAAAAACACACTGAAGAAACAAGCGCAATAAATGTCTGAAGCAAAATCCCAGAGGATCGGAAGTCACCATATGTTGGAGGAATGTAGAAAAACCTTTCTGTGAAGATCCCAACAGCATTACAACTCATCACTTAAGTATGCTAAACAAAACATATCATGTTGCATGTATGTGGAAGTTAATCCCAGAGGTTTAACAGCACCAGGTGAATGATTAAAGGATTAGACAACTCTTGCAAATATGTGGAGTACACATTAATATCTGTTTATACAAGCCTGGAGATTCACTGTGTGCACTGATCCACAGCACAACTGCAGAAGCGAGCACCATTTTAATTTTCTTTTAATTAGGTTTAGAAAATGTATCATTTATGCTTTGCTATATGGCTATAATGGCATTAGAGAGGAGACAGAAAAAGGAAGAGAGGAAGGGAAGGAAGCAGTCCTTATGCCGTAAACACACACGGTTTTGTCCCCTGCTGTGTGGCCATTGAGTCACTCACATAGACACTGTGACACACACTATGATCACTGTAAGATGGGGTTTGATTTGTGGCCACACACCAAGATGACAGTGAGTGAAGACAGCACCCAGCCAAGAAAATGAGAGACAGGGCCAGCTGTTAGACAGGCATACACACAGAGAGTGATAGATATGAGAGAGTCAGAATAAGATATGGGCTGCATAATGCCTTTCTTACAAACAGGAACATACAGACACACATACAGCATTCTTCCACCTAACATACCTTGGCGGCACTCTTCAGCTGATACATGGACGGATCGTCCGCTGCTTTGCCCGCGGCACATTTAGTGGCACTAATCAGCTCAGCCAAAGCTTTAGCGACGTCTCTGACTGCGTTTATCAGGACCACCTGAAAGAGATAGAGAGAAGACTTTATCACAACCACCTTTAGTCATGATATGCCACCGGCTTTATCCAGTCCCATAATACACTGCACTCCTCCAGGGATGTCAGAGAGAGGGCGGAGTGGGAGTCTTTATCAGAACCACCTGAACGATACCATACAACAGATTATGATTTATTAATCCTCAAAGGACAATTTGGATGTTGAGCAGAGATGTGTCATGATACATGCCATTGGCTGTTAGAATGAGTCAGAGGGCCCTATCATACACCCTGTTTTTTGCTAATTTCAACCCGACGCAATTATCATTTTCACGTCCAGCGCCATGTTGTTTAAATAGCAAATGCACTTACGCCCACTTGTGCGCCCATGGGCGTGTGCTGGTCTGAAAATAAGGTGTGTTCAGGCACATTGTTGGTGTGTTGATCTTTTTGGGGCACTGAAAACGATAATACTTTTTGTGTTATTTAAAGGGTGCGTTAGTAATCTGCGTCTATAGGCAGGTCCACAACACATACACACTGCCTATTACACACACAGGGATGCGCAGCAGCACACAAACATTTTTAAATATGAAAAATTAAAGGATTAAAATGTAAAAGATTATTATTGTGTACATAAATATAAAAATGCCTACATGTCATAATGGATAGTCATTGTGTGTATCAGAATTAGCCTACCTATTTGCAGTAATAAAGAGCAAGCAGGTGTCATTGGACGAGCAGATTCGTTTCCTCACTAGAGAAGCGTTCAGTTTTTCCGCTTGCAAATTCCGCCATGTAAATAGCGAATCCGCCATGACACGAGCACAACTGGCTTTTAAAGGGAATGGGAGATGAGACTCTGGTTGGTTTATTGCACATTGCGCCCAAAACACACCCATTACACAACCCTTTTAGACCATGCGCCCGGCGTCCCGACCGTTTTCTCCCATCGTTAAACTAGCAAAAGTGGATTCAGACACACCCTAAGTGTACCTGCGCAATGCACTTTATACCATGCACTCAGATCATTAAAATAGGGCCCAGAGCGTATTTGCCATAGACTGTAAAAAAAATATGGACGTAGTGTCCGTGACGTCACCCGTAGGTTTCCGAAGAGCATTTTTGAAGCCTAAAGTAGTCCGTCGCCATCTTGGCAGCGCGTCACTCCCGGATAACTGAAAATGGGCAAAGAGGCGGGACGTGGGTGGAGCTGAGGTGCTTGTCTGCTGAAACCACGCCCGTCTAGCTCGACAATAGTGGCAATCCACCTGTCACTCAAGTGGCAACGCCCCTTAATTATGCAGAACTTTAAGGCTTAATATAATTTAAACAGATCAGTTACAAAAAAATTCACCCCCTCACAGATGCCATGAAGGGCCAAATTGGCTGTATAGACCAAAACCACTTTTTGTACCAGTCTGTAAAAAAATTCTGCTGTAAAGTTGGGCATTTTAACATGGGGAGATACAGATTTGACTCCCTTTTGGAGCGTGTCTCTATCGGCCAGTCGACGAACTGTGGTTTAAGTCACTCCGTGTTGGCTTCAAGAGAGACTTGCCGCGGAATTTGCACCCAAATGTCAAGACATCTTCCACACGTGAGAGGAGAATTAATGATAAAAATAAAGAGCAGAAAGAATTAGAACACATTGGTACTGGTCTACTGAAGTTTTGGTGCGAAAATTCTATGACAGATTAGGAAGATGCACAAACAGCGAAACACACACCTGTGTCTCTGGGTCCTCTGAGCCCATGCTCGCAGCGCCCAGTTTGACCACATCAGTGAGCTGTGTGATGGTCTTGGCAGAGGAATGGGCTGCCTGGGCTAGTTTGTCCTGGCTCGATGCAGCACCAGACACAAGCAGCTTGGTGTCCTCAACCAAAGCTTTAGCGGTTTTCAATATGTTCTCTCTGAAGAGTGCACAAACAAATATGCTTCAGATAAGGAGACACTATTTTTCGGCTCTATTCTATGGTCACAAATTTATGGAAAACATTAATAGAACAAAGCTTTCAACAGTGCTACGTTCTACTAGTTAGGTCTCACCTGTGGTCTGCGAAAGACTCTTCGTTCTCTGCGTTAAGTGTGCCGGCAGAGGCGAACATGATGGTGGTATCCAGATCAGCGATGATACCGGAGACAGAACTGGCTGCCGTTATGCAGGCCTGAGTTCCTTTATTACCAGCCTGCAGGGCTGACAACACCATGGACACCTGCAGGACAGAGGATCACACTTCATTATAAACTCCATAGGCAGAGTTTGGACAGCTTTCCAATGCTGTAGGACTTCTCTTGGGTGATAATAATTTAATTACATTTTCATTTATTCTATTTTATTTACAAACCCGATTCCAAAAAAGTTGGGACACTGTACAAATTGTGAATAAAAACAGAATGCAATGATGTTTAATCAGAATACAACACAGATGACATATCAAATGTTTAAACTGAGAAAATGTATAATTTTAATGGAAAAATAAGTTGATTTTAAATTTCATGGCATCAACACATCTCAAAAAAGTTGGGACAAGGCCATGTTTCCCACTATGTGGCATCCCCTCTTCTTTTTATAACAGTCTGCAAACGTCTGGGAACTGAGGAGACAAGTTGCTCAAGTTTAGGAATAGGAATGTTGTCCCATTCTTGTCTAATACAGGCTTCCAGTTGCTCAACTGTCTTAGGTCTTCTTTGTCGCATCTTCCTCTTTATGATGTGCCAAATGTTTTCTATGGGTGAAAGATCTGGACTGCAGGCTGGCCATTTCAGTACCCGGATCCTTCTTCTACGCAGCCATGATGCTGTAATTGATGCAGTATGTGGTCTGGCATTGTCATGTTGGAAAATGCAAGGTCTTCCCTGAAGAGACGACGTCTGGATGGGAGCATATGTTGTTCTAGAACTTGGATATACCTTTCAGCATTGATGGTGCCTTTCCAGATGTGTAAGCTGCCCATGCCACACGCACTCATGCAACCCCATACCATCAGAGATGCAGGCTTCTGAACTGAGCGCTGAGAACAACTTGTTGTCTTTGTCCTCTTTAGTCCGGATGACATGGCGTCCCAGTTTTCCAAAAAGAACTTCAAATTTTGATTCGTCTGACCACAGAACAGTTTTCCACTTTGCCACAGTCCATTTTAAATGAGCCTTGGCCCAGAGAAAACACCTGCGCTTCTGGATCATGTTTAGATATGGCTTCTTTTTTGACCTATAGAGTTTTAGCCGGCAACGGCGAATGGCACGGTGGATTGTGTTCACCGACAATGTTTTCTGGAAGTATTCCTGAGCCCATGTTGTGATTTCCATTACAGTAGCATTCCTGTATGTGATGCAGTGCCGTCTAAGGGCCCGAAGATCACGGCATCCAGTATGGTTTTCCGGCCTTGACCCTTACGCACAGAGATTGTTCCAGATTCTCAGAATCTTTGGATGATATTATGCACTGTAGATGATGATAACTTCAAACTCTTTGCAATTTTCTCTGAGAAACTCCTTTCTGATATTGCTCCACTATTTTTGGCCGCAGCATTGGGGAATTGGTGATCCTCTGCCCATCTTGACTTCTGAGAGACACTGCCACTCTGAGAGGCTCTTTTATACCCAATCATGTTGCCAATTGACCTAATAAGTTGCAAATTGGTCCTCCAGCTGTTCCTTATATGTACATTTAACTTTCCCGGCCTCTTATTGCTACCTGTCCCAACTTTTTTGGAATGTGTAGCTCTCATGAAATCAAAATGAGCCAATATTTGGCATGACATTTCAAAATGTCTCACTTTCAACATTTGATATGTTATCTATATTCTATTGTGAATAAAATATAAGTTTATGAGATTTGTAAATTATTGCATTCCTTTTTTATTCACAATTTGTAGAGTGTCCCAACTTTTTTCGAATCGGGTTTGTATTAAAATTAAATGTATTTAATATTTTAACATTTAAATTAAAATGCATTTGAAATAAAATGTATAATAATAATAATAATAATAATAATAATAATAATAATAATATAATAGGTTTTAGAAGGTTTTCATTTTAGTTTAATTATAAATACATTTTATACCATAAAAATAATATTTGAAGTTTTTATATATTATAATTACATAATTTAAATAAATAGTTTAATATAATATTTACAAACAAATAATAATAGCATTAGAAGCCTTTGTTTAATATATTATGATTACATCATTTCAAAAGTTAAATTACAAAAATATAATATAATATACTTTAATATTATAATTAAATGTATTAAACATTAACACTTTAATTAAAATGTATTTTAAATTGATATTTTTTAACAAATAATAATAATAATAATAATAATAATAATAGTTTTAGAAGGTTTTGATTAATAAATTAGAATTATATTATTTATTAATTATAAATACATATATTATAAAAATAATATATTTAGAAGGTTTTTAATTATATTATAATTACATAATTTAAATAAAGTTTAATATAATATTCACAAACAAATAATTGCATTAGAAGCCAATATATTATGATTACATAATTTCAATCTTTAATTTTCTTACAAGCTACAATGAAAGCAATTCAAACTGATCCTGGATCTGTATAAACAGGAACTGTTTCTACCATCACTAACATCAGAAAAAGACAAATGCTGAGAGATGGGCTCAGACAAGCAGCTGAAAGATAGATAGACAAGTCCATTAAAGCAAGACCATTATACTAACATTTTGAGAAGGGGAGAGAGAGACCGGCAGAGAGAGATGTAGAGAACGATGGAGTTCTCTTCACGAGTAGATGAAAAGCCATAAGGGAGGCATTCAAATGCAGCCATCCCTATTCAGGTTTAATGCAGAAATGATTCCAAGCAGAGTTGAGGTTTTGAATTGAATCGGGCTAGTGGGGGACTCGGACACATTTAAACAGAGCTCATTTAAAGCAGCGAGGGGTCACAGCACCACCACAGTGGGGACTGAACAAACTCCAGCTACTGAGATGTAATCAAAGACAATATGACACAGTGATGAATGCAATCTTCTACATATAATCTCACAAGAAAATCAGTGGGGGCTTCCTGAATTAATTCGAAAACATGGCATAAAAACAGTTAGAACACAAAGAATGAAAGGTGTAGTCAGAAAATGGGCAGTTGACTCATTGTGCCTACCAAGGGCTTGAGAAGAGTACTGCAACTGGCATTCTCACCACAATGTTACGCACTATTTTATTTGTATATTTGTGCTATGTGATTGATAAGGTGTTGTGGGTATGTGATTACTAGGGTGTTGTGGGTATGTGATTACTAGGGTGTTGTGGGTATGTGATTACTAGGGTGTTGTGGGTGGTTGCTAGTGTGTTACTATGTGTTTGCTAGGGTGTCATGGGTATGTGATTACTAGGGTGTTGTGGGTATGTGATTACTGGAATGTTGTGGGTGGTTGCTAGTGTGTTACTATGTGGTTGCTAGGGTGTCATGGTTATGTGATTACTAGGGTGTTGTGGGTGGTTGCTAGCGTGTTACTATGTGGTTGCTAGGATGTTGTGGTTATACTATTATTAGGGCATTGTGGGTGGTTGCCATTGTGTTGCTATGTGGTTGCTAGGGTGTATTGGAGAGAAGCAAGGACATACTGTAGCAATGCTGTTGCTAGGGTGTTGTGGGTGGTCTCCTTCAATTTAAGTTTATGGGATTTAGCCTTAGCAAACATAGCATATGAAATAAGTCAGCATTATTTTAAAAATGTAATCAGAAAGAGACTTTAAATACAAGCGCCATGAACCTTTGATTGTAGACATTCGTTTGTGACTTTTTTTTAATACCTTACTGTCAAATCGAGTAATCGCGATTAATCGCATCTAACATAAAAGTTTTAAATATATAATATGTGTGTGTGTGTATATATACATATACACAAACACGCACATATATATATTTACAAACTTTAAATATGACAGCACTATAAAAAATTTGTTAAAACAGAACAAAGTAACGCAGACCATACAGAAGTAACCGCCTCCCCCAATGGCAAACAAGCCTACCTTTTCAGTGACGGCACGGGCGTATTCGATCAACTCTCTCTTGGAGAAACTGTCCGTCGGGCTCATCTGCAGGGCTCCGGCCTTCTGTACCAGGTAGATGCAGCCGTGACCCAACTCCTGCACCCGAGTCTTGATCTGAGATCCCACCTGGAAATACAGCAATGATACAGAGTTTAAGAAAGAGTTGGCAATCGAGTGAGACTGAATCTGGGTCTAAATCTGAATGTATTCATCCTTGGCGACTGCTCTAAAAGCCACTGCCTCCGTTCAACAAAGCTCTATCCAATAATTAAGAAGTGATTGTGACGGCCTTTGAGGGGGCCCGACAGCACTGTATGTTCATTACCTGACACGCTGATCCATGGGTGGGCGGCTCTTCATTATGAATATCACAACGGGCTTTTAAGGCTTGTGGGGGTGCGCGGTTTCTATGGTAACGGCAACGGCCACTTATGTAAAAACACTAGCGAAGAGAGAGCTGATGACTACCGTGTCCACGTGTCGGGTTCCTTTTTTCAAATGTGGATAGAGCAAAGGTGTGAAATAAGTCGGCTGGTGTTTGTACCTTTGTTTACAGGCTTAATGACACGCAAAAAGGAAGTATAAGGTTTGCTATATATGCATGACCAAGACACATGTGTTTGCACTAAATTACATGGTGTGAATGAGTTTATTTTTGTTATATTTAAGTGGTCATGATACACAAATGTTGATGAGATTTAAGAGTGACTTTTATAAAGATTTTCAGTCGATAATGACACAATATTCGATCTATTCTTCACAGAAATTTGTATATACATAAATATTCACAAATGGCTTTAGAAAATTTACAATATAGTGTACAAGTGCCAATAAGATGGTTTGAATAGTTTTTTTTGTTTGTTTAAATGGTTAAGATACGCAAATACAAGTGTATAATTATATATATATTAGACATTATATTGGCAAAAGTTTTGGGACGCCTGCCTTTACATGCACATGAACTTTAATGACATCCCATTCTTAATCCATAGGGTTTAATATGGAGTTGGCCCACCCTTTGCAGCTATAACAGCTTCAACTCTTCTGGGAAGGCTTTCCACAAGGTTTAGGAGTGTGTTTATGGGAATTTCAGGCATTGATGTTGGGCGAGAAGGCCTGGCTCGCAGTCTCCGCTCTAATTCATCCCAAAGGTGTTCTATCGGGTTGAGGTCAGGACTCTGTGCAGGCCAGTCAATTTCCTCCACGCTAAACTAACTCATCCATGTCTTTATCGACCATGCTTTGTGCACTGGTGCGCAGTCATGTTGGAACAGGAAGGGGCCATCTCCAAACTGTTCCCATAAAGTTGAGGGCATGAAATTGTCCAAAATGTCTTAGTATGCTGAAGCATTAAGAGTTCCTTTCACTGGAACTAAGGGGCCAAGCACAACTCCTGAAAAATCACTGAGCTCTTAAGAGCGACCCATTCTTTCACAAATGTTTGTAAAAGCATCTGCATGCCTAGGTGCTTGATTTTATACACCTTTGGCCATGGAAGTGATTGTAACACCTCAATTCAATGATTTGGAGGGGTGTCCCAATACTTTTGGCAATATACACTCAACTAAAGGATTATTTGGAACACCATACTAATACTGTGTTTGACTCCCTTTCGCCTTCAGAACTGCCTTAATTCTACGTGGCATTCATTCAACAAGGTGCTGAAAGAATTCTTTAGAAATGTTGGCCCATATTGATAGGATAGCATCTTGCAGTTGATGGAGATTTGTGGGATGCACATCCAGGGCATGAAGCTCCCGTTCCACCACATCCCAAAGATGCTCTATTGGGTTGAGATCTGGTGACTGTGGGGGCCATTTTAGTACAGTGAACTCATTGTCATGTTCAAGAAACCCATTTGAAATGATTCAAGCTTTGTGACATGGTGCATTATCCTGCTGGAAGTAGCCATCAGAGAATGGGTACATGGTGGTCATAAAGAGATGGACATGGTCAGAAACCTCAGGTAGGCCGTGGCATTTAAATGATGCCCAATTTGCACTAAGGGGCCTAAAGTGTGCCAAGAAAACATCCCCCACACCATTACACCACCAGCCTGCACAGTGGTAACAAGGCATGATGGATCCATGTTCTCATTCTGTTTACGCCAAATTATGACTCTACCATCTGAATGTCTCAACCGAAATCGAGACTCATCAGACCAGGCAACATTTTTCCAGTCTTCAACTGTCCAATTTTGGTGAGCTCGTGCAAATTGTAGCCTCTTTTTCCTATTTGTAGTGGAGAGGAGTGGTATCCGGTGGGGTCTTCTGCTGTTGTAGCCCATCCGCCTCAAGGTTGTGCGTGTTGTGGCTTCACAAATGCTTTGCTGCATACCTCGGTTGTAACGAGTGGTTATTTCAGTCAAAGTTGCTCTTCTATCAGCTTGAATCAGTCGGCCCATTCTCCTCTGACCTCTAGCATCAACAAGGCATTTTCGCCCACAGGACTGCTGCATACTGGATGTTTTTCACTTTTCACACCATTCTTTGTAAACCCTAGAAATGGTTGTGCATGAAAATCCCAGTAACTGAGCAGATTGTGAAATACTCAGACCGGCCCGTCTGGCAACAACAACCATGCCATGCTCAAAATTGCTTAAATCACCTTTCTTTCCCATTCTGACATTCAGTTTGGAGTTCAGGAGATTGTCTTGACCAGGACCACACCCCTAAATGCATTGAAGCAACTGCCATGTGATTGGTTGATTAGATAATCGCATTAATGAGAAATTGAACAGGTGTTCCTAATAATCCTTTAGGTGAGTGTAGTGTATATAAGGGCTGCCCAAATTAATGTGTTAATGCATCGAATTATATTTTTTCAGTTTAACACGCTAAAAATATTTAACAATAAATGCATCCATTTAGGTGGGCTCTTGACTGAATAACTTTTGTAGCTTTAATAAGGATTAATCGATATTAAACTTAGAATTTATGTAGTGAAGATTGTGAAGTGTTTGATAACTTTATTCAATTTCTGTATATTTACTACCTGTTAGATCAAATATTTAAAATAACTATGTTGTTTCTAAATTTGGAGATTAAATGTGAAATTATTACAATATAAATATATATTAAATACGTCTCGGTTACGTATGGTAACCCTCGTTCCCTGAAGGAGGGAACGGAGACGTACGTCGGACGTCACCGACGAATTGGGATCACTTCAGGGAGCCCCTAACAGCTTCGAGATATAGAGAACAGGCCAATGAGAATTGGCGTGCGTGATTTGCATCTCGCGCTCCGCCCGGCGTCAGCGGTATAAAGCGGAAGTGAAATGCACGCATACGTTTGTTTTTCACTGAGGAGCCGAACTACTGACTCAGCCTGCAGTGATGGTACAGCAATTGTGGCGACGGGGCGTCGTCTCCGTTCCCTCCTTCAGGAACGAGGGTTACCATGCGTAACCGAGGCGTTCCCTTTCAGTCGGTCACGTTCGACGTACGTCGGACCTCACCGACGAATTGGGATCCCTTTGGAACACGCCACAGTTGCTACCACCTCCAGCGCCCTGGGAAAGCCCCTCAGACCCCGGCTGTTCCGGGCGGGGAAATTCACGCAGGGAGAGTCAGCTGCTGTTCCGCAAGACCCACTCAGCCGACTACTGGATAACGCTGGGAAAGCGTGCCCCGGGGGGCCGCTGCGGAAGCCACATCATGCCCGGAGGGAGTTACCATGTGGAGAATACACGTATGGACTGGCCGTGGGCAGTGCTACATACGGAAGCCCCAGGGGTGGCTCCGGCCATTTAGGCGGGGGTCCACACCACACTGAGACGGCAGAGAGGGAAAGACACGAGCTCGCCGAAGGGAGACTTACCGTGGAGAATACACATATGGGACCGCCGTGGGGTCACAACATATGGAACCCAGCCTAACACAAGTTCCACCAATGCATACGAAGCGTTAGGCCTGGCGCCGGACGCTCTGCCACGTCCGACTGCCGAGGGTTGCGCGGAGGACTCGACAGGGTTCGCCATACTGGGAACTCGACTGGAGCATATAAGCGCACGTATCCGTTCCATGGGGAAGGGAGTGGCGCAGCAAGCCGACACTTTAGAACGGGCACTTCGGTGTTACTGACTATGGGAAGTGAGCACACAGGAAGATACCGGCTCTACACGTAGGCTATAGAACCTAGCGAACGTGTTAGGTGTCGCCCAGCCCGCAGCCCTACAAATATCTGCCAGCGAGGCGCCACGAGCCAGCGCCCAGGAAGAAGCTACACCCCTGGTGGAGTGGGCTCTTAACCTGAGCGGGCAGGGCACGTCTTGGGTTTCATACGCCAAGACGATGGCATCCACTATCCTCTGCTTGGAGACTGCCTTTCCCTTCTGCTGTCCTCCATAACAGACGAAGAGCTGTTCTGAGGTCCTGAAGCTTTGCGTTCTGCCCACGTAAGTCCGCAAAGCGCGGACGGGACAGAGAAAAGCTAGGGCTGGGTCTGCCTCCTCGAAGGCAGCGCTTGCAGGCTCACCACCTGGTCCCGGAAAGGAGTGGTGGGAACCTTGGGCACATATCCCGGCCGGGGTCTCAGGATTACGTGAGAGTTACCAGGCCTGAATTCCAGGCACGATTCGTCGACCGAAAATGCCTGCAGGTCCCCTACCCTCTTGATGGAGGCCAATGCAGTCAGGAGTACTGTCTTCAGAGACAGAATTTTTAACTCAGCTGACTGCAAAGGCTCAAAGGGAGGCCTCTGCAGTGCGGTCAGCATCAGAGACAGGTCCCAAGAGGGTATAGAGAGAGGGCGAGGCGGATTCAGTCTCCTCGCCCCCCTCAGGAACCTGACGATCAGATCGTGCTTCCTAAGGACTTCCCGCGCTCACGTAGTCATGATTGGCGGCGATGGCGGCCACATAAACTTTGAGGGTGGAGGGAGACAGCCTTCGCTCCAACCCGTCTTGTAGGAAGGAAAGCACAGAACTGACCGAACACCTTCGGGGGTCTTCTCGGCGAGAAGAGCACCATTCGACGAACAGGTTCCACTTCAACGCCAGAGGTGCCTTGTGAGGCGCTCTAGCGGAAGTAATGGTGTCTACCACAGCTTGTGGCAGACCGCCTAGAACCTCCGCGTCCCGTCCAGGGACCAGACATGGAGTTTCCAGAGGTCCGGACGCGGGTGCCAGAGGGTGCCCCGTCTCTGAGTCAGGAGGTCCTTCCTCAGAGGAATGGGCCAAGGAGGTGCTGTCGCGAGGAGCACTAGTTCCGAAAACCAAGTCCTGTTGGGCCAGTACGGAGATGCGACCAACAGGACCTGCTCTCGTCCTCCCTGACCTTGCACAGTGTTTGTGCAAGAAGGCTCACTGGGGAAAAGCATATTTGTGTAGGCCCGGGGCCAGCTGTGTGCCAGCGCATCCGAACCGAGGGTCCCCTCGGTCAGGGAATAGAACAGCTGGCAGTGGGTGGAGTCCGGGCGGCAAACAGATCTACCTGCGCAGCCCCCGGCGACTCCAGATCAGCTGGACCACCTGGGGATGGAGTCTCCACTCTCCCGGGAGCACTGGCTGTCGTGAGAGCTCGTCGGCCGCACGATTGAGCAGGCCCGAATATGAATGGCACGGCGACCTCAGATGCTTCTGACTCCATAGGAGGAGATGGCGGGTGAGTTGTGACATGCGACGGAGCGTAGACCACCCTGTTTGTTGATGTACGCAACGGCCGCAGTGCTGTCCGCACGGACCAGAACGCGATGCTTGCCTCTGAGCGGCGTTTTGAAGCGGCTGAGTGCAAGACGAACTGCTAACAACTCCAGGCAATTGATATGCCATTGCAGTTGGGGCCCGTCCACAGACCCGACACTGCAAGCCCGTTATGCGTGGCACCCCAGCCGGTGGATGAGGCATCCGTGGAGACAACAGCATGCCTGGACACTTGTTCTAGAGGCACGCCTGCCCGTAGAAATGAAGGGTCCGACCACGGGCTGAAGGTTTGGCGGCATCTCGGCGTCACTTGGACACGGAGAGTTCCGCTGCGCCACGCCCATCTCGGGACCCGGTCGTGGAGCCAGCATTGAAGCGGTCTCATATGAAGCAATCCCAGCGGCGTTACTGCGGCTGCGGACGCCATATGCCCCAGGAGCCTCTGAAAATGTTTCAGTGGTACCGCTATCCTGCGTTTGAACGGGTTCACGCAGTTCAACACTGACTGGACGCGCTCCTCGGTGAGGCGCGCCGTCCGGGCGACCGAGTCTATCTCCATCCCGAGAAAAGAGATCCTCTGCGAGGGGCAGAGTTTGCTCTTCTCCCAGTTGACCTGAAGCCCCAACCGGCAAAGGTGACGGAGCACCATGTCCCTGTGTTCGCACAACTGCTCTCGCGACTGGGCAAGGATCAGCCAGTCGTCGAGGTAGTTGAGAATGCGAACACCACGCTCTCTCATGGGAGCAATGGCCGCCTCCGCGACTTTCGTGAAGACACGGGGCGACAGGGCCAGCCCGAAGGGTAGGACCTTGTACTGATATGCTCGTCCGTCGAATGCAAAGCGTAGGAACGGTCTGTGTCG
>JAGHMJ010000026.1:0-136947 GCA_018749465.1 Paracanthobrama guichenoti
CACTTAAGATGGCCCGGTGCCAGACCGAAGCATGGACCAGAGTGAGATAAAACCTCATGACGTTTCACAACGGTATTCCGGAATGTAAGACAATCACTGTCTGCTGCGGAATGAATCGCTCACAAGGAGCCGCAGGATATATCATCCTACAAACAAACCATCTGAATATGATTCAAACTCACATCCTCCAGCCCAATCTTATCATGGGAACATCAGGCACCACACTTTGGAGGATTTCATAAAGATGCAGAATACATATAAAAAATAAATAAAAAAATAAATAAAATAAAAAATTATATGAATGTACATTTTCTGAAGAACATGTAAATGGTTATTGATAGGCAGCAGAGATTGCATTAGACGTCCAATTTGTCCATTATTTTGACAGACAAGGTTCTCAATAAGCACTGTTTTTGTTCATATTTTCATTTTTATTCACACATTTACAGGAATATAGGCTAGATTATGCATTAATGTATTTATGAAGAGAAAGTTGAACAGAGACTGTGGGTCAGTTTTCTATGGAAGCTTGTTTCCGCACAGAATAAAAAAATAAAATTGTGAGTCAGAATTGAGAGATATAAAGTCAGAATCGAGAGATATAAAGTCAGAATCGAGTGATATAAAGTCAGAATTGAGTGATATAAAGTCAGAATCGAGAGATATAAAGTCAGAATTGAGAGATATAAAGTCAGAATTGAGAGATATAAAGTAAGAATTGATGATATAAAGTCAGAATCGAGAGATATAAAGTCAGAATCGAGAGATATAAAGTCAGAATATAAAGTCAGAAGAGATATAAAGTCAGAATTGAGTGATATAAAGTCAGAATAAAGAGAGATATAAAGAGAGATCAGATAGAGAGATATAAAGTCAGAATCGAGTGATATAAAGTCAGAAGTCAGAATCGAGTGATATAAAGTCAGAATCGAGAGATATAAAGTCAGAATCGAGTGATATAAAGTCAGAATAGAGAGATATAAAGTCAGAATCGAGAGATATAAAGTCAGAATCGAGTGATATAAAGTCAGAATCGAGTGATATAAAGTCAGAATTGAGAGATATAAAGTCAGAATTGAGTGATATAAAGTCAGAATTGAGTGATATAAAGTCAGAATCGAGTGATATAAAGTCAGAATCGAGTGATATAAAGTCAGAATTGAGTGATATAAAGTCAGAATTGAGTGATATAAAGTCAGAATTGAGTGATATAAAGAATCGAGTGATATAAAGTCAGAAATAAAGTCAGAATTCGAGTGATATAAAGTCAGAATCGAGTGATATAAAGTCAGAAGAGTGATATAAAGTCAGAATCGAGTGATATAAAGTCAGAATCGTCAGTGATATAAAAGTCAGAATAAAAGTCAGAAGAGTGATATAAAGTCAGAATTGAGTGATATAAAGTCAGAATCGAGTGATATAAAGTCAGAATCGAGTGATATAGATATAAAGTCAGAATCGAGTGATATAAAGTCAGAATTGAGAGATATAAAGTCAGAATTGAGAGATATAAAGTCATATAAAGTCAGAATCGAGTGATATAAAGTCAGAATAATTGAGTGATATAAAGTCAGAATCAGAGTGATATCAGAAAAGTCAGAATCAGATATAAAGTCAGAATCAGAGTGATATAAAGTCAGAATCGAGTGATATAAAGTCAGAATAGAGTGATATAAAGTCAGAATCAGAGTGATATAAAAGTCAGAATTGAGAGATATAAAGTCAGAATTGAGAGATATAAAGTCAGAACTGTGTGATATAAAGTCAGAATTGAGTGATATAAAGTCAGAATTGTGTGATATAAAGATTTGTATTTACATGATAAATGTGTGTGTATGCACTGTATATTTCTGGCTTCTAATAAACATATGATTATTGTTAATTCACTGGGCATGCCTGTAAACCATCCTGTCTTGCAGTATCTCTCAACAAAACATTTTTAAGTCTCACTCTCGCTCTTTCTCTCTCTCTCTTTGCTGTCAGTACTGAAAGCATTTTAACTACTCAACGGCTCTAATCACTGCAGGCGCACACAGAGACATGAAAGGTGAGCGCAGTGAATGCGTCACACAGCGAGGCCCATGCTGACGCCCCAAAGTGCACAGCGATGGTGACTGCCTCCACTTCAAAAGGGTCTGGGGGCTTTTCTCCCATGCACCCTCACATTTCACAGCGAAAAGACATTTCCCATGAATCTAAATTGCTTCTGAACTACTTTAGCTCGAGGTTGAGTTGAATGCAGTGGGAGGTTTCACTGCATGAAGTACTTTAACTCAGAAGTCAGGCGTAGGGGTCTGGCTTCAGGCGCAGCGGCTGGAAAGACAATACTGACTTTGCCGGCACAGCTAAAGTGGCTCTGACAAAAAAGGTACAGGGCATTCTCATCGCCTCCCAGAAGATGCATGAATTGAAATGAAAGTAGTTGGAGGTGCATTGACTCAAAAAAAAAAAAATGTTTTGGGGGAATAAAAAATGTCTCAATGGTGTTTTTTGACCATGGAATGAAGTTCATCTTTTGTGTTCCACCCACAAAAAGAAGTCAAACAAGTTTGAAATGAGCAAATGGTGACAGGATTTTCATTTTTGGTCAAACTGACTATCACTTTAACTGTGGTATTTTTGCCACGCATTTGCCATTTGCCTGAATATTTCTTCTGAAACTGATATTTTAGCCCATATGAATTTGTTAAATCACTCAGTAATTAAATGTTTTAGGTAACAGCTAGTGACAGAGTGAAAACAAGCAATTAGTTTGATTTAGAAAATTCAACATTTCTGAAGGAACAGGTGCTTTCATTTTTCATTTTATTTTTGTTTAAGATCTAAATGGTTTCTGTGATGTTCTAACATATTCTGCGCTATTCTAGGATGTTCTGTGTGGATTTTATGTCATTCTAGGATGTTCTGTGTGGATTCTGTGTCATTCTAGGATGTTCTGTGTGGATTCTGTGTCATTCTAGGATGTTCTGTGTGGATTCTGTGTCATTCTAGGATGTTCTGTGTGGATTTTATGTCATTCTAGGATGTTCTGTGTGGATTCTATTTCTGTGTGGATTCTATGTCATTCTAGGATGTTCTGTGTGACATTACGCGGTCGGACGCCCCTCTCACGATTGTTAATTGACAGCAGCGTTTCAACACCGCCCTGACCCGCCCTGAGCGAGCTGTCATCACAGTCCGCCATTGTGGCTAAGTATTGTTTTCGAAGGGAATATTCCCCCCGATCAACGTCAGTGCTTTCATGTTTGCGCGAATCATTTCTCACCAGACTGCTTTATAAACGAGGGTCAGTATAAAGCAGGTCTTGCTAAGAAGCTGCTCCTGAAAAAAGGATCGGCATCAAATATTCGTGTTCCTGCTGCACCTCCAGAAGAGTGAGTGTAACGTTTTATTAACCTTTATATAAATCTTTGCAAATCGCTTGCACGCTTCACGATGAATGCGGCTAAAGTTTACAGGGCAAGTTACATTACGGCATGCGTTCTATGTATGACATTCTCAATATAATTCATAATCCCACGTTTATAATGAACAACGCGTTATGGCACTGGACATACACTCACCTAAAGGATTATTAGGAACACCATACTAATACTGTGTTTGACCCCCTTTCACCTTCAGAACTGCCTTAATTCTACGTGGCATTGATTCAACAAGGTGCTGAAAGCATTCTTTAGAAATGTTGGGCCATATTGATAGGATAGCATCTTGCAGTTGATGGAGATTTGTGGGATGCACATCCAGGGCACGAAGCTCCCGTTCCACCACATCCCAAAGATGCTCTATTGGGTTGAGATCTGGTGACTGTGGGGGCCATTTTAGTACAGTGAACTCATTGTCATGTTCAAGAAACCAATTTGAAATGATTCGAGCTTTGTGACATGGTGCATTATCCTGCTGGAAGTAGCCATCAGAGAATGGGTACATGGTGGTCATAAAGGGATGGACATGGTCAGAAACAATGCTTAGGTAGGTCGTGGCATTTAAATTATGTCCAATTGGCACTAAGGGGCCTAAAGTGTGCCAAGAAAACATCCCCCACACCATTACACCACCACCACCAGCCTGCACAGTGGTAACAAGGCATGATGGATCCATGTTCTCATTCTGTTTACGCCAAATTCTGACTCTACCATCTGAATGTCTCAACAGAAATCGAGACTCATCAGACCAGGCAACATTTTTCCAGTCTTCAACTGTCCAATTTTGGTGAGCTTGTGCAAATTGTAGCCTCTTTTTCCTATTTGTAGTGGAGATGAGTGGTACCCGGTGGGGTCTTCTGCTGTTGTAGCCCATCCGCCTCAAGGTTGTGCGTGTTGTGGCTTCACAAATGCTTTGCTGCATACCTCGGTTGTAACGAGTGGTTATTTCAGTCAAAGTTGCTCTTCTATCAGCTTGAATCAGTCGGCCCATTCTCCTCTGACCGCTAGCATCAACAAGGCATTTTCGCCCACAGGACTGCCGCATACTGGATGTTTTTCCCTTTTCACACCATTCTTTGGAAACCCTAGAAATGGTTGTGCGTGAAAATCCCAGTAACTGAGCAGATTGTGAACTACTCAGACCGGCCCGTCTGGCACCAACAACCATGCCATGCTCAAAATTGCTTAAATCACCTTTCTTTCCCATTCTGACTTTCAGTTTGGAGTTCAGGAGATTGTCTTGACCAGGACCACACCCCTAAATGCATTGAAGCAACTGCCATGTAATTGGTGCAGGCCTATCTTATTTCATATTTTCTAATAGCCATTTTGTAGCATAAAATAAATTATAAGGAGAATTTTGCCATTCTGGGACTCCCAAATCATATTGACTTGAATTGACCCTTGAGATGATTTCAATTGCCTTGAAATATGGATCAGTTGATGATATATGATGATAAATTCTTTCATCATGCTTAAGTCATTGTAATAGGTTCATGTCTATAGAAATGTATTACAAAACCTTGGAGAGTTTAATTTTTCTCTCTATTTCTGCATTTGTCCTGTTTGCAATTTTATCATGAACTGACATGATGAGATATGCAATGTGCAATATATTGGAAGTATCATCATTTACTCATCATATCACCAAAAATTTGCCATCAAACAAAACATCAGTGTTTAGCAGAATGTGCAGGCTTGTTTCCAAACAACCAAACCAGATGGGGCTGTCAAGCTCCAAAAATAATAATTAAATGTTATGATCTAAAATATATTCCAAGCATTCTGAAGCCATATGATAATTTTCTGAGAAATCTTACAGAACAAAGCATGAGCCATATGGATTAAAATCTTTTGTAAAAAAAAACAAAACAAAAAAAAACCTTTGAGTGAACTATATCTTTAAACAAATAATTCCAAGTATTTAGGTACCAAGCACCAGCATTTTCACACATGGGTAAATTCATCTAGCGTGAATGAAAGAATGAGTGTGTTTTCGGAAATCCTGTGTGGGAGGGAAAAGGGGAGTTTGAGATGCAGCAAAGGCAGGAAACAGCAGCCACAATTTGTAAATGCAAATTCAGCTCAGTTGAGCATGTACCCACTGCTGAAGAGAAAGTGTGTGTGTGTGAAGGGAGGAGAGTATAGGGCTGTTCATGCGTCATTTGGAAGAGAATGTGCGTCTGTGAAGCAGTAGTGTTAGCAGGGAGGGGGTCTCGTTTGAGCATGCAGATGAAAATGCATTTAATTTTAATTATCCAAGTTCTACACTTGAAGTCTTAATTTGTTTTTTCTAATGGATATTATAAAAAGGATGAAATAATCATTATTTTGTCAATTAAACGTGGATTTAGAAAAACTAGAAAAAAAAAAAAAAAAAGTGAATAAAATGAGGCCAACTGCATTCAAATAAAAGAGTTTATCTCTGAAGAGTTTGTCAGGAATAATGTTCGGATAACATAGTAATAACTTAATAATTGTTATTTGCACAACACTGCTTGCATCCATACTAAAATACAAACATTCATGCATACATATCTAGGCTAAGATATCAATAACATTTTTCAGAACACCAATGTGAAATAATGCACTTAATTAATAATGAGCACAATGATTCAAAAAATAAAATAGAATAAAATAAACAAGTGGACTGCCAGTGATTTTAGTTCATAACTTCTCATATTAATAGACTTCAATTACACACTAAAAAATGCTGAATTAAAAACAACCCAAGTTGGGTTGAAAATGGACTAACCCAGTGATTGGTCCAGTTAGTCCATGTCTGCAACAGTTTTTGTGACACACACAACCATACAAAAGTTTGAGGTCAGTTTTTATGCATTTATTTTTTTATTCTTTTACTCAAAAGTGATGAATGCTGTTCTTTTGAAATGCTGAAAATAAATGAAGAAAGATATGAAGCAGCACAAATGTTTGCAATGTTGACAATAAGAAATACACTCACCTAAAGGATTATTAGGAACACCTGTTCAATTTCTCATTAATGCAATTATCTAATCAACCAATCACATGGCAGTTGCTTCAATGCATTTAGGGGTGTGGTCCTGGTCAAGACAATCTCCTGAACTCCAAACTGAATGTCAGAATGGGAAAGAAAGGTGATTTAAGCAATTTTGAGCATGGCATGGTTGTTGGTGCCAGACGGGCCGGTCTGAGTATTTCACAATCTGCTCAGTTACTGGGATTTTCACGCACAACCATGTCTAGGGTTTCCAAAGAATGGTGTGAAAAGGGAAAAACATCCAGTGTGCGGTAGTCCTGTGGGCGAAAATGCCTTGTTGATGCTAGAGGTCAGAGGAGAATGGGCCGACTGATTCAAGCTGATAGAAGAGCAACTTTGACTGAAATAACCACTCGTTACAACCGAGGTATGCAGCAAAGCATTTGTGAAGCCACAACACGCACAACCTTGAGGCATATGGGCTACAACAGCAGAAGACCCCACCGGGTACCACTCATCTCCATTACAAATAGGAAAAAGAGGCTACAATTTGCACGAGCTCACCAAAATTGGACAGTTGAAGACTGGAAAAATATTGCCTGGTCTGATGAGTCTCGATTTCTGTTGAGACATTCAGATGGTAGAGTCAGAATTTGGCGTAAACAGAATGAGAACATGGATCCATCATGCCTTGTTACCACTGTGCAGGCTGGTGGTGGTGGTGTAATGGTGTGGGGGATGTTTTCTTGGCACACTTTAGGCCCCTTAGTGCCAATTGGACATTGTTTAAATGCCACGGCCTACCTGAGCATTGTTTCTGACCATGTCCATCCCTTTATGACCACCATGTACCCATTCTCTGATGGCTACTTCCAGCAGGATAATGCACCATGTCATAAAGTTCGAATCATTTCAAATTGGTTTCTTGAACATGACAATGAGTTCACTGTACTAAAATGGCCCCCACAGTCACCAGATCTCAACCCAATAGAGCATCTTTGGGATGCGGTGGAACGGGAGCTTCGTGCCCTGGATGTGCATCCCACAAATCTCCATCAACTACAAGATGCTATCCTATCAATATGGGCCAACATTTCTAAAGAATGCTTTCAGCACCTTGTTGAATCAATGTCACGCAGAATTAAGGCAGTTCTGAAGGCGAAAGGGGGTCAAACACAGTATTAGTATGGTGTTCCTAATAATCCTTTAGGTGAGTGTATACTCATATTAGAATTATTTCTGAAGGATATAAAATATTTTGATATTTTGATATATATTTTTTTTAAATGTAACGCATGATTTGTACCTGAAATCCTTCAATACTGTTTGAAAAGCATCCCAAGATGCACCTCATGAAGTTGGTTGATGAATATCCAGAGATAGCCAGATCTTGAATCTAGAATCTGTTAAGAGTTTTCACTTGTGTCACTAAAGCATTCCCATATTTCCATGTGAGCTATTTCACTGTCCCCATTACTTAATATTACTATACAAAATGTAGAAATCTGTCATAAAGAATGAGCATACAGTATGTGTGTAGCATAGCTCTATGGTAGCGCAGGACACAGCTTGACATTAGATGTCTAGAGGCCGTTGACATGGAGCGATCCATCAGCAGCCCCCGAGGACACATTTCCCACCCATCATCTGCTGCTCCAGTCAGTCGGTTTGCTGCGGTCACCGTCCATGATGGCGTTCACGCTGCGGCGGTCTGCTGAAGGACAGAGAGTCTGGGAATGAGTCAATGACAAGGATGTCCAAGAGGATGGAAAGGAAACACATACATTAAAACATTCATGCTGGTTTAAGACATTTTGAAAAAAGCTTTTGTGTAAATTTCTATACACTACAAATTTTTACAAATGTGGCTAAAACAGCTAAATTACTCAAACTTCATACATCAAAAGTTGTGAAAGACTAAAATAAGTCTCTTCTGCTCACCAAGGCTGCATTGAATTGATGAAATAATAATAATAATATTTTGAAAATATTATTTCAATTTAAAATGACTTTTCTATTTTAATATATTCATTTATTTTTTATTTTATTCCTGCTTCTTCAAGAACCAATGAGGTTCATTCTTGTGTGATGCAGGACGTTTGAGCTTCAGCAAGAACCAATGAGATTCATTCTTGTGTGATGCAGGACGTTTGAGCTTCTGCAAGAGGTTTGTTCTCACGCGCAAGCAAGTTCCATTGAGCTTCTGTTTATCTTCACCGATCAACGCTTAGATGTAAATAAAAGCCTAAATTAAATCCATTCATCATTTAAAGGTCTCTTAATTTTTTGGACTAAACGCACAATTCATAATGTATTATATAAAACATTACATACATTATATATAAAAAAAAAAATAATAATAAAAATAAATAAATAATAATAATTATAATATAAAATATATCTTACAAGCAATTTTACAATCTTTTTATGAACTTTTGAAGCGTCAAAGTAGCAGTTGCATAGCTGTCAATGGAGGGACAGAAAGATCTTCATTTCATCAAAAAGATCTTCATTTGTGTTCTGAAGATAAAAGAAGTTTTACGGGTTTGGAGCGACATGAGGGTGAGTAATTAATGACAGAATTTCCTTTTTGGGTGGACTATCCCTTTTAAGATTTTCTGTAAAATGTCTGGATACTAATTCATCACATAAATAACATAAAACAGAACAAAAACTAACCAACCATCAGGCAAAAGGCAGGAACAGAGCACAGCTAAAAGTGTCTCATTTTCACCAATTATCTAAACCCACCACCACCAGCCCACAGTGTCTTTTATGCTCTGGTGCCTTCGTTTTTTTTTTAAGACTTTTTGAGCTTTCAGATGCTCACAGACATCATTTATCATTATATGGTAATTGTCGTCACCATATTTGATCCGTGAACACACAGATGACTTTAAAAGCAAATGACAGCACACCCACCTGTGACAAGAGCACAAGGGAGAAGCCGGCCGACCATGAGCAGGCATAGTAACCCACTCTTGTTATCTGAAAATCTTTTGCACCCTTCTCACCAAGCAAAATGTCCTTGTTATGTGCCCTCATTAGCTGCTCCAAACACCCACACGACTCGACTTAAACACACCCACACGTATTAAAAGGAACCCAAATTGTCCTAGACCTCTAATGCTGCACATTGTGTGTGTGTGTCTGTGTATACGGCGGCAAAGAAAGAAAGACGAGGCCTTTTTGAAGATATGTGACTCAGGCGACGCTCGGGTCTGATCCGTCTCTCTGATCCCTGCCCAAGCTTTGACACGACTGATGAAACCGTTAAAACAGCCGGCTGCAACTGAGCTCAGTTAACCTCACTGAGTGGGTCTCCAACCAGGAAGTCATCCTTCACACTCGACTGGCAGAGTTTAGACGTCTTTAAGACACTTTGGGTGTTTGGCGGGCCCTGGACAATAAGCATGAAACACAACTGCACTTTGTTTTGACATAAAAATAGAATTTTGATGCACACAATAGAATAATAAGTATCTTTTAAGTATCGCCTTGGTGCTTGAGCTGAAACTCAAAGGCCCAGAGCATTTTAATATTAACATTACACCTTTAATTAAAAAGTTAACAATACTCAAAGGTGCATCCTTTTTCGCAATCTGCTGCATTTTTCTGCGTCATTTCATAGTAGAGGAAGAAAAGTGCTTGCTCTAACTGCAAGATCACAACATATTTATAATGTCACATGAGCTGGATGATAATGCATCATACAGAGAAATAAACTGAAACATTTTGCATGAGACAAAAAAATAAATAAAAATTACTGGAGTAAGATGGCAATTTTGCAGAACATAAAATGCATTTGATAGTATTTTAGTTACTGAATAAGGTCAAACAAATCAAATAACAGATTCCATGTAAAAATACACATTTGAATTATACTGTACTGTATAATTATATAATTATATAATTATATAATTAGGATAATTATTATTATTACAATAATGGATAATTGCAATATATATCATCATTACAACTTTATGAAAAAATATAAAATTAAATAATAAAATTAAATAAAACTCCAGAAACATCATCTCATTGGTTAAAAATCCAAATTGTGTTACGAGTCATCTTACCACAACGCTATGCTTAATAATAATAATAATAATAATAATAATAATAATAATAATAATATATATATATATATATATATATATATATATATATATATATATATATATATATATATATATATATATATATATATATATATATAATTTATTTATTTATTTAAATAAAAAAATTATAACTAGACATCCCCTGTCACTTCCTGTCAGTGTAGTTTCACCAGGCAAAAATGCATTTTTTGTTGTTGACATTGTTTTCCCACTCCCCCTTTTGCTACTCCCCCGGAAAACATCCAACATATTTGAAAGATCGCTCTTAGCCTGTTCTCATCATCTCCTCGCATTGAGCCGAACACCTACCGCATGCCTTTCAACGCCCAAACACAGAGAGCAGCGGATACTACACCACTGGTGACCGGTCTGAGTAGAAAAACACAGAAAGAGACTCTGGCAGCCATCTGTGATTAGTCATGCCAGGCCTCACGATTAAAAGAATTTTCCCATCTCTCAGTCAGTTCAGAAGATTTCATAAAGCTTCAAACTTTCAGTTGGTAGGATGTGCTTGAAGGACACAGAGTGTCGGTAAAACTGCAAACTATCTATCTATCTATCTATCTATCTATCTATCTATCTATCTATCTATCTATCTATCTATCTATCTATCTATCTATCTATCTATCTATCTATCTATCTATCTATCTATCTATCTATACATGCATGCAGGATACAGAAGTATGTGGGCTCTCAAAGTTAAACTTAAAGGGGTGGTTGATTATGATTTCACTTTTTTAACTGTAGTTAGCGTGTAATGTTGCTGTTTGAGCATAAACAACATCTGCAATGTTAAAAAGTTCAAAGTTCAAAGCAAAGGGAGATATTTTCCTTTACAGAAATTGCTTTTTTAGGACTACGACAAACGGCTGGTAGGGACTACAACAAGCTTATTTATGGGTTGGTGACATCACTAACCGTAAAATGTACAAAACCCCACCAGTTGTAGTAGTAGAGCACATTTGGGAGTTGCACAAGCTGTTACATCTGTCTTTTCATATTTATTGCAATACAGTATGAACACAATGCAGTAGCATGTCATAAAAGCAAGATGACAACATAAGTTATAACTGTAATTAAACTAAACTACACTGTTCTCTCTTCATTCAGCAGATATTCTCTGGCTCTGTGCATCTTACGACAGTTCCCACATGAGCGATTTATAGATAATCATGACAGAATATGTTAATCGATGACTTAAATATAGTTCATTCCACATCAGCTCTATAAATTCATGTTGTCACTTGTTCTTCAGTCTCTCCATCATTGTCTGACTCCGGTTTGAACATAAAAGGCTGAACAGTTTCTGACATTTTCAGTGTGTGTCTGCGTGAGGTAATCTGAGCTGTTAACATGAACTCTTGAAACTCCGCCCTCTTCTAGAAAGAGGGCCTGGAGCAACAGCTCATTTGCATTTAAAGGGACGCACAAAAAGGCGCGTTTTGCTCACCCTCTAAAAGAGAATTTTCACAGTTATAAAAAAATGATCTGTGGGGTATTTTGAGCTAAAACTTCACATACACACTCTGGGCACTTATTTTACATCTTGATATTGCAAAGAAAAAAGTTTCACGCTTATAAAAAAGTGTTGCGCTCAATTGAGGCAAATTTTTTCTCTGATAAGACATGCACATGAACTATGATGAAAACATATTTACCAGATAAATCCTTGGATGCACAACAAAATTAACGTGACTTTGCCTTAACAGTGGATGTGATTGGATAACTGGACTAACCAGCGGATCAATCACATTGCACTGCATCTCAAATGTTGGTTTGGTGGTTCTGAAATGCCTGAGCCAAAGTTTGTCATCAAAATGATTTGGTTTAATTCCCTCCAGAAGCATCTGAAAACAAGAGAGCACAACACTGTTTATTGTATTTCGTCTGCATGCTCTGAGATGCAAGATACCCAGCAAGCAATAGCCGTCATTATACCAGATATAGTCCGGCTATGAGTTACCTATTTTTAGCCAAAATAACCTTGAATTTAGTTATATGCCGTTTTTTCCCAAGTAAGAGAGATGTATGATATTCCATCATGTAAGCAAAGTCAACAGTGATTACAAGGTGTTTGGTTTCATTTCTTTGACATGTTCATGTTCTAGAAAAGACTAGTCTATTCTTGGGCTATGGTCAGATGTCTATTAAATTTTCACTGACAGCCCAAATTTTGCCTTGTCTTAGCCTAGACGTCAGGGCTGTGTTTGGTTGGATATTAGATGTCTTTTAAATGCAAAATTGCTTGCTGGGTACTTATGATGTAGGAAAAAGTCAGTTTCTTCCCTGATTGCAGCATTTTTGGCACAGATATTTTGTGGCAGTTTCCCAGGAAGGGGTGATTTTGTTCTTTTGAACACATGGGATGGAAACTGTGCTTTATTCGCAAATGTTTCATATGATATTCCAATTTTGATATTTCCAATATCCCAAAATACACAATGCAACATGCACGCAGGATGCAAAAATATTTTACACTGAATGTCTTTGCATTAGAAGATTTTTTGTCAAATGTCTTGTTTGAAAAGTGTGCTTGTGCGTCTTTATTTCAAATAAATTACACTTGGTTTGTTATTCTGTTGTCTGCAATGACATTCATGCATTAAAATATTGCAGCTGACTCTGTATGCTCAAATTCACCATGCCAACATACATAATGCAACATGCGTGCCAAAGGCAAGCAACATTATATAATGTGACGACGGTCATAAAATAATAAATAAATAAAAGTTTACAGGCACATAAATCTACAGCAGCATTAATATTTACATTAAAACCAGATGTTTTCTCATGAATAATACAAGCAAATCTCCTGAAATGTGACATCAGATGATAACCACGGATTTACGGAATCTTCCGTAACAAGGTTTCGGTGGCACATGGGAAAACACCATCGGTGCGACGTTTCCTTGTGAGTTCAAAGAAACCGAGACGAGGAAAAATGAGAGGGGGTCATTCTCTTCTACGGGATTGAGAAATGATGGCAGTGCATCCAAAGGCTAGACCTCTTCAGTCCATATGCCTGCCAGCAGGAATGATGAGTTATGCCTTTAATCTAGTTTGCCAGGGATTGATGCTCGAGCCCGTGCAAGTGCATCTTGGCTAGCGGAAGCGGCTTTGACCTCTCTTTCTTACTTTAGAGGAACAATCCTGTATGGTTTGAGAACGAGGTTAAGAGAGCTATATAAAGGGAAGGGGAAGAGAGCGAGATAATTGGAGGAAGTGCACGGGCATCAAGTAGAAAAGAGAAAAGTAAGAAATGAAGGATGTATTCTTAGGGGAAAAAGGAAGAACTCTGCGGGGCTCCAGCTGTCATCTGGTTTGATGAAAGCCTTACTTGCCGTATTACACAAATTACGTAGTACATGTATTCCAACCTTTCTCATACTTCCTGCAGTAATCCATGCATTTAGTATTCAAAGCCTCTTTGACTTGTGACAACTTCAAATTCCAACCAGGAAGGATTAGGCCAAACAGCAAATGGCTTATGGCATCACATAAATCATTTCCCTTAGCATTCTCGCATTTTTTTTTTTTTCATCCTACACTTGGAGATCCTTCATGCAACTTTATTATAGATATGCATAGTTGCTTTACTTTAACATAATATGCAAAAATACAGCAATCAAATGTTTTGTGTCTTAATCTCATCACTTGAAGGTGATCAGTAAATGTTGACTCAAGGTTTATTTGTCTTAGGGACTACTTTTATTGTACTTTTATGGTGCATTTTGTCCTTTTTTTTTTAGATTTTGCTAGTCATTGGTCGCAATATGCGTTCACTGTATGGAAGAGGCTGAATGTGCTAAAAATCTTTTCTGACGGAACTCAAAATTAAAAAATTAGATTCAGAATGACTGAATTTATATTTTTGGTGAAACAAAAACCCTCTAAAAAGCATGCTCTCATCCCAAGACATGAGCTTGTAGTACTAAAAACACATTTATTTTTAACCCAGAAGACTGATTACTTGAATGATGAGAGAGTACACTAGCCTGGATGCCAGCCAAACTTAACCCGGCCCACAACATTTGAGGTCAGGAAGTTCGGTCTGGACTTGATCCATTGTGGAGCAACTATGCTCGAACCAGAGCTGTTCGGACCAATGGAATTGTCAGGGCGGGCTCTATACGATGATGGACAGATGATCAACAGTAACGTAATCATCCACGTCACCAAAGAGCGCTTGGGTTGAATTCATTCTAATGCTAAACGGAGAACGGATATGCAGTCACCTTTACTATTTCTCTCAAAAATGATGATTGTGTTGGTAAGTACTCCGTGTATCCTTGAATTCTTTTTACAACACTGGCAAAGATCGTTTACACTCATCTTTTGTGTACACTCTTTTTCTTCTACTTCTTCCAGTGTGCGTTCAGTTGAGTTCTGTTGACAACCATGCATCGCTCGTCACTTACTCCGTTGCTCTGATTGGTTGTAGGTCTATCCAATTGAGTGCAGAGGCGTTTTCTTTCCTGGTTCGGTTGAAACGCCCCATAATCACAGCCCAATGGAGCAGTATCAGACTCATATTCTGACTAGAATTGAGTATGATGACGTCAGGCTAAGATTACACCTTATTTTCATTTAAAGTCCTTTTATTTATTTATTTATTTTTTTCACATGCTTGACAGATTGCTCTTCTTCAGTTTGAAAAGAGGAAGGGCACTGCAAACTACAATTTAGTGCAGACAAACTTCTATTATTTTCAAGCCTTACATTTCTATCAGAAATAATTAGATGACTATTTTTGGATTTTTATGATTAACCAGAATAATTACAGAATTAAGAACAGACAACAGACAGATATGCAAATCAATAATTTGCATATTCGATTGTTCTAAATTCTTTTTTCTAAGACAAAAGATAAATCTGCTCTTTTTTGGGTTTATGAAATGGCATTTGGCTCTGACGATGCTTTTAATATAAGCATCCCCGTTGCTATAAAGAGAGAGAGAGAGAGAGAGAGAGAGAGAGAGAGAGAGAGAGAGAGAGAGAGAGAGAGAGAGAGAGAGAGAGAGAGAGAGAGAAAGAGAGAAAGAGAAACAAGGGTTGCTTAATGAGCAAAGGCTTTCACAAGCCCATTATTAAAGACTTGGAGAGATGAGGACTTTTTACAATTACGAGACTCCCACTTATCTTGTCTGGGCAGACTCCACTGAGAGAAGAGAGAGAGGAAAAGCTGTCCACTAAGCTAACAATTACTGTTTCTCCAGTCTGCTTATAAGAGTGAGCGCCGATTACTTGCTGATGCAAACGGCTTTGGCCTTTGTCAGTGCCAAGTTCTTTCCAGGCACTGTAACGTACTGTCTCCATTAACTGTTTGTTATAAACAAACTGTGTTAATGTTCAGTGGCTGGTTTAATTTTGATACCCAAGTTCCCTAGTTGGGCGGGCCATAACTTTTAAACATGGCAGAGGGAAGAACGATTGCTGCTGTGACTGCTGTTCTTTATTAGTTTTTACACAACAACTATATCACCTTGTCTTCTCATTAAAGTAGTGCATATTTAGATATATGAAATTTGAAGTGTCTTGTATATTTTATACACAGAGAAATTATCAGAATTATTTCAGAATTATCAGCAAGCTATCTAAATAGCACGGTGAATGTTTATATGGTTGTCAATGAATGGGACGCTAAATATCATTTTGCCTTTAATAAGATTGAATAAATAGGCAAGAATAAACCTGGTGTCCTCCATGATTCCTGTTCTTTCCAACAACAAAGCACTTGAATGTGTCAAGCTCGTACTCACGATTTCAATAGTGGGAAGTAGAAGATTTCCGATAGCACTTGAAGGCAGTATTACGCCTATAGGCTCCAAAATGAACTTTTAGACTTATTTTGAAGAAGAAAAAAAAATACATATACATATACACATATATATTTCTTACTTACCAAGAAACTTTATTTCCATTTTCATATAAAAACAGACCTATATTTTAAACGTAAAATGAGCTTCCTAGACAACTTTTTTAAGGTAAATGTTCTGCTGAGATAAAAACTCAACTTTTAAGGGGTCCTATAATGGCCCTTTTACAATATGTAAAATAAATTTCTGTGAAGGTTTAGCTCAAAATATCCCACATATATTTTTTTATAGCATGTTAAAATGATCACTTTTTGAGGGTGAGCAAAAATCGCAATGTTTTTGTGTGTGTCCCTTTAAATGCAAATGAGCTGCTGTTCCCTGCCCCCTTTCTAGAAGAGGGCAGAGCTTCAAGAGCTCATGTTAACAGTTCAGATTACCTCACGCAGACATGCACTGAAAATGTCAGAAACTGTTCAGCCTTTTATGTTTAAACCGGAGTCAGACAATGATGGAGAGACTGAAGAACAAGTGACAACATGTAGAATGAGACAGGACACTTCTGAATGGATAGTTGATGAATTTATGTAGCTGATGTGGAGTTAACTATCTTCAAGTCATTGATTAGCATATTCTGTCATGATAATCTATAAATCGCTCATGTGGGAACTGTCGTAAAATGCACAGAGCCAGAGAATATCTGCTGAATGAAGAGAGAACAGTGTAGTTTAGTTTAATTACAGTTATAACTTATGTTGTCATCTTGCTTTTATGACATGCTATTACATTTGTGTTACACAATAAATATGAAAAGATGGATGCGACAGCTTGAGCAGTCTAAATGTGCTCGACTACAACAATTCTTCCTCTTCTCAACATGGCCTCACCCCCTTTGTTGTGTGTTCCCTGGGGCGGGGTTTATGTACATTTTAGGGTTAGTGATGTCACTGACCCGTGAAGAAGCTCGTTGTAGTCCCTACCAGCCGTTTGTCGTAGTCCTTAAAAAGCGATTTCTGTAAAATAAAATATCTCCCTTTGCTTTGAGCTTTTAGAGTCGTAACTTTGCAGAAGTTGTTTATGCTCAAACAGCAACATTACATACTAACTACAGTTAAAAAAGTGAAATCATAATCAACCACCCTTTAATAAGCTGTATGTATATCTTTGATTTGATTGTCACATTAAAACAGCAGAGTTAGACTTTCATCCTTACATTGCAATAGAAATTACATATTAAGTTGTCATTTATAAAACAAGTTAAATGCCAAATGGCTAACAGGCAAGCAAACATATATACATATAATCACAGTGGCGATATCTATTATATTAATTATATATACAACTATTACATTAATGATTCAATGACTCACTTTAGTTCACTTGTTTAGTTTCTAACTGAATCAACATTTGTGAACGAATCAATTGAATGAATGATTTAATGGTTCATGCAATGACTTTCATTCTTGAAAAAACAAAAACAAAACAACAATAGTGTTTTTGAGCGAATCGGGTCAAAAAAAATATTTATTTGTAATATTTAGCATGTTTGTGTGCTGCTGTGCATCCCTGTGTGTGTAATAAGCAGAGTGTATGCATGTTGTGCACCCGCCTATAGGCGCATATTACTAACACACCCTTTAAATAACACAAAAAATACTGCGCTATTGACTTTAGTCCAGGGGCCTATACCATGAAGCCGGTTTAGCTGGCTAGCCAGATTAGTTCTGGCTTAGTTTGTGCCAGTCCTGGGTTTTAGGTATCATGAAAGTGGTTTTGCTTTAGCAGTGTTCATCTCCATAGTAACTTACGCTCCATGGTTAACCTGCTCCAGGGCAGGTTATGTTCTGGATAAGACATCTCAAACTGAAATTGGACCAATCAGTTGTGAGCAAAGTGATACACCTCTGATGCAATAAAGTTACTTTTTCTACTCCAAATCAAACATCACTAAATAGCAAAAGGTTTTTTTTTTTTTTTTTTTTAAAGACTAAAGTGTCTGGCTTTTAACAATGCTTATTTATAAATAATTTTATTTTATAATTTATTGAATAATAATTTTTAATGATTTAGATAACATTTATGTAATTATTATACCCATAATCAATTAGTTTGTTAAACTACCATCATGGTACAGGCCCCACAGTTGTGTTGGTCAATGGCGCAGTCGTTTTCAGCTCCTCAAAATAGCAACGCGCCAACAATGCGCCTGAACACACCTGGTTTTCAGACCAGCACATCTATGGGTGAACAGATGGGCGCGAGTGCATTTGCTATTTAAACAACATGGCGCTGGACGTGAAAAATATATCTGCGTTAAATGTATACTAGCAAAAAACACTTTGTTGTGTCTGGCGTCGCATTGTGCCGGGTGTATGATAGGGCCCAATGACTAGCTTCAATGACTTGCTTATAAATACTTGTCACCACCTACTGGCATAATGATGTAACTTGCAGAAAGTGTTTATACAAACTGTCTAACTAACTGTATGTTGCACAAAATAATATATTCTCAGTTAAATTGTATATTTGACTGGTGAGTTATGAAGTATTACAGATTTAAAAAACTGGGTAGTGCTGTAGTTGCGGTACTGAAGAGCATATAGTGGTACATTAAAGCAAACTGCCTCCTGGTAGAAAATGTACAACTTGGAGTGGCCTGAGCCACCCTGTACATCTCTGATTACTGGTGTCGAACCCTTATTTACTGTCAAGATGTTTCCTTACTTTGAGGTCAAGATGTAGTGCTAAGAGATGTATAGATCACTGAAACGCGTCCTGTGCGCTCTGACAAAGAGCTGGTATGTATATATATATATATATATATATATATATATATATATATATATATATATATATATATATATATATATATATATATATATATATATATAAATAAAATAATTTCAATAGTTTCATGTTTATCCTGAAAATCACATAAGTTTGATCAGATGCACAGCCTCTGACCTTTGTCCAAGTTGACAATACTAATAATGCACAATCATACTGTTAATTGCATTTGATTATTTCCATTTAGCATTCTAACTATGGAGGATGTTGTGAACAGCACTCGATGAACAGCATGAACTGCTAGACATCATTGCTTGTGAAGGAAACAGCTGGTTATTAGATGCCAACTGGATTCACCACCACACTTTGCTTTGCACTTGAAAGCCACGACATGACTGACAGGTTTTATTTTGTTCTCTAATGTTTTCTTTCTATTCGCCGCCCTCTTTTAGAGGAAGGTGGCATGCATTTCCCCACAGACAACAGAGATATGTCAGGTGTGCAGCTAGCGATCGATTAGGATTGGACAATTGCACGATTGCATGTGCTCCGAGTGTATCCGGTTTGTGTCAGGGAATGCAACGCTCTGCCCCAGGCGCGGGTCACGATGCTTCTGCTCAGTGTCAAGATCATTAAACAGAAGAAAGGATAACCGTCAAATCAGTGCACCACAGCAAATGGGGGATTCAAACTGTGCCTTTTCCTCCTCAAAAATGCCTGGCATATACTTGAAAGCCTTCCAATGTATAATGATGAGCTTTTCAGGCAACAAGATTGACAGGTTTGCTGCTTTGAACATTTGATTTGTAGGTTCAGCATTAGTAAACCAGGATTACCCTCTGTTATACTTCTCCACCAAAGTGGATATGAAAGACAGCGGCACAGTCTTGCTAATTGCTTGTAATTGACCAGAGTAAATCGATCAGAGTCTTGATTTGGTTTGCTGAAGGGCTTGAGAAAGGTTTAAGGGTATGTTTGGAAAGGCTGTCTTCACCATCTGCCAATCTCTCTAACGATTTTGGCTTCCCTGCAAAAGCCTTAATATAACCCTTACCGTGCAGATCTGCGGAAGTCCATCAGCTCACGGAGAGATCTGGGCAGAAATCCACTTAGCACAATCTAGCCATTAGACATAGATCAACAGTGATTATTTGAAGAATTACCACCTGTAGTGCATCTGTGTGAAAGAACATTCAATGGTAAGAGCTTTGAAATGCATTAGATAGTTCTGCAAATATTACACTGTCAGTGGTGTTTACTAAAGCAAGAATCAGTATTATCATTAATGATATTAGTAGTAATTGAATCAAACCCAACACTGAAGGTTAAAGTTTTACATAATATCCTCATTCTGCATGATACCTCAACACATGCAGTTTGTGGAAAATCACCCAAAACATCCCAGCAACAGCCTAGCAACAATCAAGAATATTGATCACATGATCCGCTCTGTGCTGTCGCGTCTCTGGACCGATTCAATCACATGATCCACTCTGTTCTGTCCTGTCTCTGGACGACTCGATCACATGATCCGCTCTGTTCTGTCCTGTCTCTGGACCGACTCGATCACATGATCCGCTCTGTTCTGTCTCTGGACCGATTCAATCACATGATCCACTCTGTTCTGTCCTGTCTCTGGACCGACTCGATCACATGATCCGCTCTGTGCTGTCGTGTCTCTGGACCGACTCGATCACATGATCCGCTCTGTTCTGTTGTGTCTCTGGACCGACTCGATCACATGATCTGCTCTGTGCTGTCTCTGGACCGATTCAATCACATGATCCACTCTGTTCTGTCCTGTCTCTGGACCGACTCGATCACATGATCCGCTCTGTGCTGTCGTGTCTCTGGATGACTCGATCACATGATCTGCTCTGTTCTGTTGTGTCTCTGGACTGACTCGATCACATGATCCGCTCTATGCTGTGTTGTCTCTGGACCGACTCGATCACATGATCCACTCTGTGCTGTTGTGTCTCTGGACTGGAGCTGCGGTGGTTCACTGACACTAACGTGAAACCCGACTACATTCTTGGCCCAATGGAAAGGATATTTACAATGTCTGAATCGTTCCCTATCCCCACGGCTAATCCAGAACACCTTAGCAACAATCAAGACTATTCTACCAACCTCAAAATTATGCAGCAACCATCCAGAGCATTCTGCCTAGCAACACCCTAACATCATGCCAGTGAGTTTTGCATGGGCAAGTACCACTCACTTCTTCCATAAAACAATCTAGTTAGGTCTACCAAGTGCTGAGCCATACATATGCTTACAGCATTGAGTTATAGCTATTGTTGAAGATCACTTCAAAAATATCTCCAAATAAATTCCACCTAACATCGTGAAACAAAATGTCAATAATTTGGAGCCTCGTGCTTCATAGCTCCCTAGTGGCTTCTGTCACCTCAAGTCGCTTCGTTGAGTTTCCACCATCACACCGTGTCAATCAATTTAGTGCCAAGCGATTATTTTCAGCCGTGACTGACTGAATGCATGCACAGCAAGATGGGAGAGGAGGACAGAGAATAAGATAGAGAAAAGAGAGAAAGTGCAGGGCAGAAATAATGGGACAGAGCAAACAGAGAGAGAGAGAGAGAGAGAGAGAGAGAGAGAGAGAGAGAGAGAACCCCATGTATTTGTCATAAAACCAACTGTCAGTCTTTGTCTTGTCACAGTTGAGGAATGACACCTTCTCCCTGTAGGTGTCTCAATCCCTTAATCATATATGGAGCCAGATAGTGTCATGGCTTCCCTATCATGCACTGGGCCGCAGAAGAAAACATGCACCAGCCCAAAGAAAGATTGACATTCCTCTGAGGAATACTATCAGTCTTCGTCCCCAAAGTGAATCTTGCGCTTTGAACTGTCAGCCACATCAGGAAGAGCTTATGCTAAGGATTGCACAGTGGGTGATATGGCTACCCTGAGTTTGTTTATCGTAATATGGGATCCTGGCTGTTTAGCTGGATGTCATTTTTAAGTTGATAAGACCATGTTTACTTTTCACCCATACAAATTTGATCTGAATAACAGGCGCTGCATTTATGCCTGCCATAAAGCATGTGGCGCAGTATAAAGTGATTTTAGATTCGGTGTTCAGTTGTCATTGGAGTAATATGGCAGCAGAGAACTCCTACAGACGAAGTTGCACTTTTGCTCATGGTAACTTTTAGTACACTGAAAATGAGTACAAGGTTTTGCATCGGCCTATACGGTGTCCAATCCTGCTCCTAAAAGGCTCCATCCCCAATTAAACACACCAAAACCAGCTCATCAAAGTCTTAGGATTCCTAGAAGCTTCCAGACAGGTGTTAAGGGCAACTAAACTCTGCAGGACAGGTGCCCTCCAGGACTGAGTTTGGACACTACTGCCCTAAGGGGACATGGTGGTGGGAAAAAATATGAGATGGGAGGAAACGATATATTTCCAAACGTTTGGGTTTGTTTGCAAAGAACTCAAAAGTTTTGCAAGTGAACACTATGTTTTTTCGGGGTGGGGGGGGCGGGGACATTTGTGAGGGAACACAACTCCCATCTCAGCACCATCTTGCTTTAGGGGCTCTGTATGTCTATGCCGAAGTCAACAGTGAGCAAAATGCAAAATACAGAATAAAACCAGTTGCTTAAGGTCAGGCGAGTTTGCTGGCCAATTAAGAACAGGGATACCATGGTCCTTAAACCAGGTACTGGTTGCTTTGGCGCTGTGTGCAGGTGCCAAGTCCTGTTGGAAAATGAAATCTGCATCTCCATAAAGTTGGTCAGCAGCAGGAAGCATGAAGTGCTCTAAAACTTCCTGGTATACGGCTGCGTTGACCTTGGACCTCAGAAAACACAGTGGACCAACACCAGCAGATGACATGGCACCCCAAACCATCACTGACTGTGGAAACTTTACACTGGACCTCAAGCAACATGGATTGTGTGCCTCTCCTCTCTTCCTCCAGACTCCGGGACCCTGATTTCCAAAGGAAATGCAAAATTGACTTTCATCAGAGAACATATCTTTGGTCCAGCAGCAGTCCAGTCCTTTCTGTCTTTAGCCCAGGCGAGACGCTTCTGACACTGTCTGTTGTTCAAGAGTGGCTTGACACGAGGAATGCGACAGCTGAAACCCATGTCTTGCATACGTCTGTGTGTAGTGGTTCTTGAAGCACTGACTCCAGCTGCAGTCCACTCTTTGTGAATCTCCCCCACATTTTTGAATGGGTTTTGTTTCACAATCCTCTCCAGGGTGCGGTTATCCCTATTGCTTGTACACTTTTTTTCTACCACATCTTTTCCTTCCCTTCGCCTCTCTATTAATGAGTTGGACACAGAGCTCTGTGAACAGCCAGCCTCTTTTGCAATGACCTTTTGTGTCTTGCCCTCTTTGTGCAAGGTGTCAATGGTCGTCTTTTGGACAACTGTCAGGTCAGCGGTCTTCCCCATGATTGTGTAGCTTACAGAACTAGACTGAGAGAGCATTTAAAGGCCTTTGCAGGTGTTTTGAGTTCATCAGCTGATTAGAGTGTGGCACCAGGCGTCTTCAATATTCAACCTTTTCACAATATTCTCATTTTCTGAGATACTGAATTTGAGATTTTCCTTAGTTGTCATTATAATCATCAACATTAAAAGAAATAAACATTTGAAATATATCAGTCTGTGTGTAATGAACAAATATAATATACAAGTTTCACTTTTGAATGGAATTAGTGAAATAAATCAACTTTTTGATGATATTCTAATTATATGACCAGCACCTGTATATATACAATATATGAAAAATCAATCAAGCACCACAATGGAAATCATAAAAAGGATGAGAAAGCATCATGGAAGTTAATGTAAAATATGGAAACAAAGTCAAAACTTGCACTCTTAGTAAAAACTACAAAGTTTCAGCAGGCATTTCAAACATATCAGTTACGTTTCCATTACCCTTCAAATTACACAAATTTAAATTGCGAATTGAAAATATGCACATTTCAGTATCATCATGTACGAAATGTAAAGTGACGGTGTGTATATTCCATTTGTGCTCCGGTATCCTTCTGCCTGTATAACTTGCTAATCTGACCTTTGCTCAGGTAGCTAGAGGCAAAATCGTCTGGACAGAAGCCCAGTTCCTAGACAAAACACTGACCTTATTTCTGCAGCATATGCATATTCACAGTCTCCTGTGCACTTAGTAAAGCAAATATCAGCGACCTGTGCAAATTAAGGGACGTGTTTATAAAATGAAGGTTTAACTTCAGAAGATCAAAACCAAGACATGATGAAAATCTGTTTCACACATTAATTCAAATTAAAATTCTCTTTAAAAAGTGAATTGTTCAGCTGAAAGTGAATTGTTAAGCACCTCATAAATAATAAACAAACAAACAATCAAATAAATAAATAAATCTAAAATTTAAAAATGAAACATCTAAAATTAAAAATATTATATAATAAATGCATAATATTCCAAAAAGAATATGTAAATACAATAGCATGGATTTAATTACTATATTTATATGCACAGATAAAAAAATAATAATAATAGTAAATATAAAAAATAAAAATAAAATAAATATATATATATATATATATATATATATATATATATATATATATATATATATATATATATATATATATACATGTGCATTATTGCAAACAAAAATGACTATAACCATAAAGAGGCTTCTAAGTTCTGTCAGTAGTCCTGTCAGCTGTCAGCTGACTAAAGCGTTTTGGAAACTCAGTATGACACCCTGGCATGTAATTGGCATGTTTGCCTTTCTAACACATCAACATGTCAGACATGCTCTTGTCATGTTGCTAACTTTCCTCAACAAACAAAGCAGAAGCAAATTCTTACGTCAAATTTTCTTCTAAATAAGCCATCACCCCTTTCAAAATGATTTAGCTGTCAGCCGGATTAGGCAGAATGTAGTTAGTGCTAATGTGTTTATATAGATGAAATATTTCATTTTAAACTCTTTTGTACATGTCTGGTTGGGAATCTCCCCCCTCCCCCCCATCTTATTTTATAGTTTGTTTTGTAGCTGGCGGGATCGAATGAACGAAAGCCTCTTATGAACTTTCATTTCAGACTCCATTTATACTAACTAGACATCAATGTGAATTATTCAATGTTGGAAAAACAGGGATAAACAGCATTAAAATGATGATTAACGGTTATCCCGTGCAGCAAAGCCTAGGGTGAGGAGGACAATAATCTTGTCTGTTCATTTCCTTCAACGCTAATTAGCATTTTAATTCACCCACGTTCGCTCATTCTTGTTTATGCTAATTGTCTTCCAACCCAAGTGGTAGCTATTTTTCCTCCTCACAAGAGTCATTCAGGTATATTTGCATGTGGCTTTTTGCGAAAGAGTCATCTCTTAAGAGGCATTTCCTGTAATAGCTGGCCTCTTGTCTCTCATCTGAGTCTTCAAACACACGGTAAAGATGCCACGCTAATGACTGAGTCTTCTAGCAGTGTCATGAGGAAAGGAATGGAGACTGTCAGAGCTGTTCAGAAGAAAAAGCTGTAATCACCAACCCAAAAATATAAAACTTACTTCAAGGAGCATTTTAATTTTCTGGAATAAATCCGGACGTTATGGTGATGAAGCTTGTAGGAAATAAAAGTCAAATCCCTTGAACGGAGACTTTTCTTTTTTCACCTTGAAAAAATATAGTGTCGTCTAAAGTTAAAAGTCAGAAAGGAACTCAACAATATCTCAATCTTTGGACAACACTGTTAAAATATCAAAGTCTAATATTTCAACATAAACGCATTATGAAAAATAACAAGCCAAAATTTGAAAAATCGACCACATATACTGTCTTCATAGACATTTCGGGTCTCATTGTAAATTATTTATTGGTACTATTGAAACTAAATATACTTATATTATTGTGTGTGTGAGATATATATATATATATATATATATATATATATATATATATATATATATATATATATATATAGAGATATAGAGAGAGAGAGAGAGAGAGAGAGAGAGAGAGAGAGAAATGTATTTCTTTACAGTGTAAGAAGCGGTTTTACTGCTAAGACAAAAGCTGAAGATCCAACCCTCTGCAATAGAACAATAAAACTCACTAATCTGGAGAGAAGATCTCACAGAAACACTTTGGGACATCACCCTGCCCAAAACTTCTCCCCCTCTCGCTCCTCGCCTCTCTTCCCCCTGATTCAAGTCACAGAATTCAGATATACCACAGATGATGTATCTTGTGAATCTATTGTTTTATCCCTTTCATGTCTGGTGTCTTTTTAAAGGTCTCAGTGCGATTGGTAAAATGGTCTCAACATCACTGAAGTCACTGGTAGGATGAGAAAGATTGTAACTTATGAGAATTCTTTTCTCCTTTTTGAGTGGTCTCTGCAAGATATCTGATCCTCTCCCTGAAACCAGGTGTGTGTGTTGCAAATATTTGCAACCCTTTTGTTCTGGTCTGGGTATTTAAGAAAGGGTAGCCAAGCAGCCATTTGGGAAACATTCTGTAGCCAGAAACCCCCATGCAGTGCAGTGTCAGTGTCCTAGAGGCACTCACACACACTGTGCGTACTATGCCAGATATCATGACTCTTTGAAACTATTTTCATATTACTTTGTACTTGTGTTTTATATTTTTATGCTGATCAGTTGTGTACCATGGATTCTTGTTTAAGTTCTGTCTGGCCACAATAAATGTTACTCTTGATTTATCTTCTGACATCATTATTCTAGTATAAATCGATGTGGAGTCCGTTATTTTCCGCAAATCTCTGTCAGGATAGATCAAACCGAGAACCCAATGGATGGAGCACAGAGCACACAATTTAGAGGCAATCTGATTTCTGACTATCACTGTATTAGCAAGTTGCAGTTTTGTATCTATCCTTACTTTTATTTTTACCATGTACATTTGACCTCACCCAGCGGAAGTGATGGCGCACTTGCGGATGTTGTACATAGTGTTGTATCTGAGGTAAAAAATGATATAAATACTGTTCGGTTTCTCACACAAACCGATTGTTTCGTGTCTTAAGACATCAATGTGTCGTCATGAGCCGCAGGGTTTAATTTGAAGTTGTCTTTGGCATGTTTGTTTTTTTTACTCTCATAGAATTTGACCCCATTGACATGCATTATACGACTGGCACAGTGCAACGGTTGGAGTTAAAAATCTTCATTTGTGTTCTACTGAAGAAACAAACTCACCTATATCTTGGATGCCCTGGGGGTAAGCAGATAAACATTGCATTTTCATTTTTGGGTGAAATTTAATATGTACATCTGAGTAGAGCTCACAGTTATGGTAAGGGGCGTAACATTTCCCGAACACGCACGTGTGGTCAATAACAACACACCGGGCCAGCTAATCAATCACAGCGCATTTCATATTTCAGAAGGAGGGGCTTCATCGAAACAGGAACTACGTGTCTCGTTGAAAGCATATTCTAGTACACCCCAAAAACAAAATCAAGACTTCATAAAATGGCATAACAGCACCCCTTTAAGATATGACAGAAACAGCAAAAGTAGTATGCTAGTGTGGTATTTCAAATTCAGCAGTACTCACATGTTTCATCACTGAATAAATCCGTATTTTTGAATGATTGATTCACTCATAAAGGCGGTCAAAATCCTCAAGATGCACACCAGTAATGTTTTTTTTAAATAAAAACTACTTAAAGGCACATTTATAAAAACTACTTAAATGCTCTAATTGAACAGTAACATGTTATTTTATTATTCAATTCTTGCTATTAACTAGTTGCGTATTAGCATGCATATTATTGGATATTTGCTGTTTATTAGTACTTATAAAGCACATATTAATGTCTTATTCTGCATGATCATATTCTACATCCCTTAATCCTACCCAATACCAAAACTTAACAACTACCTTACTAACTATTAATAAGCAGTAATTAGGCGTTGACTGAGGTAAAAGTCATAGTTAATAGTGAATATGTGTTCCCCCATACTAAAGTGTTACCAATTGAACTAAAGCATAATCCTGGCTTAAACTAAGCCCTGTCTGTGAAACCTTTTTAGATATACAACAAATGCTGACTTTTTGTACTTAGATGCATCATCATGAGACGGCTGTTTTATTTCTGCTGAGTTTGTATCACCTGCTGATTAGAAAACAGTTATTTATTTGTAGACTTTCTCCCTCAGTCCCATATACATCAATATATTACAGTTACAATACACTCCAGAGCAACAGCATATCCAGCAAAGCACAAGATCATTTGCAGTAATTCCCCAGTTCTGCTGAGAGAGTGTTTGAGCAAACAGTTCTCTTATCAGTGTCTGAGGGAGTGTGTGGATCTATTAACTCCCGAATCTCACGTCGGGTCAATCTTTTCAAACTCTTGTTTCAGGCTAAAATGGTATTAGTCTTCAAAAGCCAAACCAATGTTGATTCTTGTTTTATTACGAGCTCTGTCGCATTCTCTTTTTGTCAGCAGACTCTTCTCTGTTCTGCATTTGTTTAAAACAGGTGATTCCCCGGAGGTTGGAAATTTAGCTGCTCCATGTCAACCTTTCTTGCTGGTTGTGACAATTAACCTCTGACACTGCCACACCAGACACGCATCAAAGCAGCCGGAGCAACTTTTCTCCATTTATGGATATGATGAGACACGCACAGGCGAATGACATGTATCTTGCCAGTCTAAAATATAAACATTTATAATAGTGAATCAGGATCACAAAAACACATTTTGGAAGAAGGATTGAGGATGTATAGAGGGGTATGCATTGACATAATTTTCCCGCTGGAACACGCCTCCTCAGCCGGACTGAGTGGCAAAAGATCCTGACTGGATTTATTAGGGGAAACTGCAAAAATGAGAGTAACGATTATGAGTTTAAACTAAAGGTTGGACTCGATGTAGTGTTCCTTACAACTTACCAAATATCCAGTGATCCATGGATATTGCATGCAGCCAGGAATCGTGTTTCCTGACATCTATATGTACTATAAGATGTTAAATATTACATTAACCCTAACCCCCCAAATCCACATATTAACACAAAATGATAACTGCAAATCCATGTTTCGCTGCCTGCCCAGCAGGCAATTTTGCATTTAAAAGACATCTAATAGCCATCCAAACACAGCTCTGGCGTCTAGGCTAAAACAAGGCAAAATATGGGCTGTCAGTGAAAATTTAATAGACATCTACACCTTGTAATCACTGTTGACTTTGCTTACATGATGGGATATCATACATATCACAAGTTATTTTGGCAAAAACAACATGTAACCAAATTCAAGGTTATTTTGGCTAGAAGTGGGTTACTCATATCCAGACTATTTCGGGTCTATTGTTAACCGAGACGGTGAAATGATGGCTATTGCTTGCTGGGTGGAGTCCAGTTGTTTCTGTGAACTGCAGCAATCCATTTGCTTATCTTTTCTGTAGCTTTCAGCAATCTAAAAATATACCTCAGATCTCACTTTGATGGAATGTTAACACTTTAAAATCTACCAATAACAATGATGTCATTGTAATATTTGCATACTGCATTGTAATTGGTCTTCTTTCATGTATTTACAAAACAAATTCTGAATTGGAGTATTTAATTTACACAGAATCAAAGCTTAAAATAACCTCAAACTTCAACACTACTTTTGCACTGCATTTTTTGCCTCCTTGAGGAAATGAAAATCTAGTTTAGCATCTGTAAATGAAAATGAAAAGCAATGATAATTTTTCAGAGCGGAGGACAAAGAGAATGAGCACATATGAGGAAACCTCCACTTGTTCCCTGTGACTTGTTTGCTAACTGCTATTCTCAGTTGAATTCAATTGACTTGATCAGTTCTGCATCACTGAAACATGAGGAAGCTTCATAAGAGTTGCCAGCTGCTACCGAGCACCAAGACAAAACAAACACGCAGCCAGACACCTATACGAACATTCAAACACACGCACCCGCAAACACAAAGACATCAATCTCTCAGGTGTGTGCAGCAGCCGGCACCTTAGATTGCGTCCTTTGATGCTGCAGCCATTTCCTGTTTAATATTCCACTCAGTTACACTCGGAAGACCAAGTGCTTGGGGGACATCACAATGTAGGAGTGTGTTAACATTTCAGGGTCGACATGGGAGCTAAGAGAAGGAATATAGAGGAATGATTGAGTGATAAAAACAGACAGATAAAGAGAGAAAATACGGTTAACTCCCTAGATTTTATTCCTAATAAATCCTCCCAATGACACGTAGGTTTTCCACTCTCAATGATCCTCTCTAAGCAATTGTCATGAAGGCAAGGGCATTTGACGAGAAACATGTTATTGCTCTGTGATTTCTCTCACTCAGACGAGTAAACGGGGTTATCAGTTTCATGTACAGAAATAATTAACCCCCAAATTACAATTGTCATTATGCATCTGTCAAGATCTAAACAACTACTACACAAATTGTACAAATGCATCATAAAATGTAGCTTATACAAGTTGTGCTTTTAAAAAAAATGGCAAACAAAGGGACTTGGGATATGGTGCATGAGTGGTGCCTACTTTTGTGATGCTTTTATGGTGCTTTATATTCTTTTTTGAGCTTGACAGCTCTTGGTCACTATAACCTGATTCTTCAAAATGGAATGTAATTTCCATGGAAATAGCAACAATATATGGGTTTGGAAGAACATGAGAATTTTCATTTCTTGGTAAACTTTTCTTTTACCATTATCTTAGTTGCATCTCCCAAAATTCCTTAGGATGTACTGTAAATTTATGTCATTAGCGATTCAAGTGTGTAGCGCTGAAACACTATTGTAATTGTTAGAATTTCCAAGGATCAGCCCTAAAAGTGACAGGCAGACCAAACTGTAAGTGAAACTTTGAGGGATGGTAGTACTCATCCCCCGTCTACAACGTCACCAAGGCTTGCCCCAATCGGCCTGATGGTGGCACTGCAGTGTTCAAAAGTATGTAATGGCTCATAACTCCTAAACTTTTTAATCATTCAAGTGTCTTATATCGTTGGAATCCTTGGCTCAAGGCGGACGAAACGCACGTCTCGGAATTCGATGATAGAATGGGCGGAATTTTGGGGAATTTTGGATTTTTAAAAAAACCTACTTTTGCTAACTAGCTCTAGGTTTTTTTGCCCAATCGGAACCAATCTGGTGGAGAAAGATTCTCTGGACTCTGATTGTCAATACTATACCAAACATAAGAAGAAATTTCGTTTCATGTTTTTTGCGAAAGGGCAGCATTTTCGAAGTGGGCGTGGCCACTTTTTTTAAAACAGCTATCCCTCTTGAACGGAATAAGATAATTTCACCAAACTCAGTACAGCTATGTATGGGCTCGGTCTGTTGTCGCGTGAAAAGGGATGCAGTGACTGTCCACTTAGTGGCGCTGTAAAATTAAAAAAATAAAAAAAACATCAAAACGGCTATAGCTATATCGATTGACTCGAAAACTGGCATACAATGTCTTTGTCCAAGGTGCCCCGGTTGTCTATGAGGACATTTGCATATCTCCAAAAACATGACTGCCATCGGCCAATGAAGTTCGAGCAGCTGTGAGTCAGCCACTGATTTTTCACATTCACATTTTATACAACTTTTGCCTCTAGGATCACCACTGTCAATCGAATCATTTGTTAAATATTGGAGATTATTTAAAAAAAAAAACTTCTTTCCTGAACTAGCTCTGGTTTTTAACCTCAATAACTGTTTAAAAGCTTTAAAACCTATATTTCCTTAGTAAAAAGCCTGTTTTGGCTGTAAATGGTCTTTTCCATCAATGATCCAGGCTTGCTAAATAAAACATAATACCTTTTTATGCATGTGCTTAAAGGTCTTAAAGCGCTTGAACCCCATTAATTGCTGCTTGCAGCTATATTATAATTCAAAATTAAATAATAATCACAGCCCAGATAATTTGGTCTTGGAAGGATGTTACTGAGATCTCAGATTGCAGATTGTATCTCGGGAAAGCTGAGCACTATTTGAGACACTGTTAAGATCTTTTACTTTAACCCACATTTACATTGCTTTAAAGGTATGCTACTTTTTTGTTTGTTCATGCATTCGAACCCATGGCTTTGGCGTTGCTAGCACCATGCTCTACTGTTCAAGCTACAGGAATGTTTTCTGGATTGTCTTCACACTTTGATTGCTTGATCCAAGCTGGAGTGTGATTCAGCCGGTCTCATTTTACATATACATATAGTGTGTTTTTCCCTGCTAGGATGAACCATATGAACCATATTAACTCCACGATCAAATGGACTCAGGCCTGCACAAAGAAACTCTAAAGGAGAAACCTATGAGGTTACTTTTTCTCAGGAGAAAAATCAGGGAATCAGGAAACTCTGAGTTGCTGTCTAAGAGAAACAGACGAGCAATTGAAGAGATCTCCTCTGTGATTTTTCTTTCCCATGGGTTGGATCCAGCTCTCACCTATGGAATCGAGCTGTGATAGCTCTTTTAGATATATCGCACCTAGCCTCTCTTTATAAACGTGTAGATAGCGAGCGAGCACGCACGGTCGATAATGCAGTGAGCGCGTGGGCACCGTCCATTAAATAGCAGTTAATTACCCTGCACTGGAGATGAAAGGCTCATTTGTGAAACGGCCTCCTTCTCGCATTGATGAAATAGCTCTTCAAGTTCACACGCGTGTTCTCGCGCAAACAAATGTGCGCGTTCGACACGTGCAGCATCATAATGACGCCGCTTCAATCGCGGGTAAAATTTTGCACAATTGTGACGCGTCCTTAAAAGGGGGAAAACAACGGATGTTTATATATAGAATGGTTTCCAGGGGTGAATTTTCAATGCAGCGTGAATAATTCATGAGCCTTCATTACTGTTATCGACCGTTTCCTGTGTCCTCTCGCGCAGCCAAACCTAACAGATAATGTCTTCCTCTGATAGAGGGGTGATTGATATAAGTGTAGGCTTACTTCCGAATGGGACAGTTTTTCCCTTCGAGAAGGTTTCCTGCTCTTCCCACTTCTTTGTTTTCTCCACACACACACACACACACACACACACACACGCACACGCTCAAATTCACTCTGCTCCATTGCATCCCAAGCAGGCGTATTAGTAATCCATCAATGCTATTTCCAGTCCGTGGTCTCGCTGGCTGGCAGGGAGGAAAAAGGATTGGAGGAGAGACCTTGGATGCAGACAGTCCTTCGGCTTGCCATCGTGGCAAAATAATCACACAAAGGTGTCTGTGTGTCCCTGTCCTGGACTCCTGGAAAAAGGGGATGTGAGCGGAAGAGATAAAGAAGGTAAACAAAACCGGTGACATACGCACTCGGTCCTGGGAGGCTCTGCCACATAATATAGCCGTGTCACGGGCTAGCGTGTGGCGTGGAAGTCCGGATAGGGGTTGGAGTATGGAGTCAGGTCGGTGGGTGGGTGGGTGATGTTTGTTTCTTTTTTGGACCGTGTCACGGCGCGTGGGTGCCAAGCAGGCAGTGTATTGTAGCTCTGCTGGACTTGGAAGTACTGGGACTGAAAGAAAGACAGAGAGAAGAGAGAGATGAGTTATGTTCAGAATAGCACACTAGCATACAACTCACACTATTTCTGGAGTACGCAGTATATATGCCATGAAAAGTATCCAAACACCCTGATGACATATATGCCAGAATTTGCCTTTCATTTCCAAAGTGATGAATACACTGGAAATAATATCAGCTGTAATTTTAAAGATGTTTTTACACAAAATTGGATGAAAAAAGACTTACATGAAAATCTAAAATGTTGCCTTTACAACTAATTAAAATAAAATAAGTTGAAATACTAAAATGACTAAAACTGAAACTGAAATAAATATAAAGCTAAAAAGCATGTACTAAATCTTTAATATAACAAATAATTTTTCAATATTTATATAAATAAAATAGGTCTGTCAAACGATTAATCACGATTAATCGCGATTAATCACATCCAACATTTATATTTACATAATATATGTGTGTGTACTGTGTAATTATTATGTATATTTGAATACAGACGTATATATATATATATATATATATTAGAAATATTTTCCTGTATATACTGTATATAACTTACATAAATATAAATATTATATATATATATATATAAATAAAAATCGTAATTATATAGATGCATGTGTATTTATTTATACATAATTATACAAATTTAAACATCGTTTGACAGCACTGAAATAAAGATAGAAAAAACCTGAATAAACATCACAAAAGCAAACAACAATGTACTGTGTAATGTAAATCCAACATTTAAAATAGTGAATAATGCAACGATAAATGTTTCAAACATTGTTCAAACAGTGTGTTAGCATGATATTCTGTATATTGTGCTTAAACTGCACAGTATGCAATAAGCAGTAGTACTCCATTCCAGACATTGCCATAGAATAGTCTCTGTCTGTGTTGTGTGTGTGTGTGTGTGTGTGTGTGTGTGTGTGTGTGTGTGTGTGTGTGTGTGCAAGAGAGCTAGAGGAAGAAAGCCAGCAGAGGATGAAAGCACATGTCCTAGAATTCTGTGCTCTAAGATCATGCCACCACTAGATGGCAGGCTTATGTGCTGAATCCTCTCTCTCTCTCTCTCTCTCTCTCTCTCTCTCTCTCTCTCTCTCTCTCTCTCTCTCTCTCTCTCTCTCTCTCTCTCTAACACAGACACATCTTGAGAAAACGTGCGAGCACCGGGGCCTTTTTTCTTACAGCAGGGAATCGAACATTGTGTTTCCAGAATCGATGTGATGTGCTTGAAAAATGTGATGTTTTTCAGAGCATGCGGTGACTGTTTGTTTTAATGCAGTCTCCTACTTTCTCATTGCCTGCTTTTGTGTCCCTCCTCGTCTGCGCTATCAGCCTCAAACAAACTAGAAAGAGTGTGTGTGCAGCTCAAAAAACTGTGGCTCAAAATCAAGAGGCGAGGTTACATGGGGGACAGTGATATCTGAAAATGAGATGACAACAAACCCTTTATGTTGTCAATAACACAACTTTTAAAAACAAAAATGGACGCTAGTTGAGAGATACTGCTAACTCAACCCTAGTGGCAGTTAGTGCTCGCTAGAAACACTAGCCATAATAACAAACTCTTTACGCTAGTGACAGTTAACCCTAGCAAAAACACTTTATGCTAACTTAGAAATACTAGCCATAACAACAAATCATGCTAGATGACACTAAGTCAACCCTAGTAAAAACTCTTTATGCTATATTGATAGTTAGGCTACTAACCTTAGCAAAAACACTTTATGCTATCTTAGAAATATTAGCCATAACAACAAACATTATGCTAGATACTAATCTTAAACTTTTTTATGCGTTGTGCTATATTGATCGTTACCAATTTTAGCAGAGCCCATTTTATGCTAGCCATAATAACAACAGGCTTCTTATGCTAGTTGGCATGTTCAATAACAAAAACTCTATGCTAGTCTAGAAATACAAGCTGTAACCCAACCAAAATATTTTCATGCTAGCTTACAGATGCCAACTCTAACCCAACATTTACAACATTTGCTTTATTGTTTTTTCTTTTTCTTAGTAAAGTCCCCCTTTACGCTTAGAGATACCTGGCTTTTTTTGTAAGTGATGTATACAAAAAGTACCATGCTTTGTTTAATAGTATTGTTTGTCAACTCGGTTACTGTCAATTCTGTTACATACTGTCATACTGTTACTCTACATTGGTAAAAGAGTTTGACAGTAACATAATTTACCATTTTAAACTTTTTAGCCAAAAGCTCCACTTGCTAGCATAAATGCTAAGAGCACATGGCACTAATGAAATTAGAATTAATTATAGAATTGATTCAATTATAGATTCAATTACAGAATCACCCATGTTGGTATTTTTTCCTTGCAGTACCACATAAATACCATGGTATAGTCTGATAGTCATTCAGTCGTACAGTATATCGGAAATTATTATAGTATTAATGTCACGCCAATACTGTACCATCCCAGTATTGTACAGTATTGTTTTTTTTTTTTTTTTCAGCAGTACAACCACAGTACAAATACTGTACTGTAAAATAAATGGTATATGCATATCATAATCATAGTGCACCATAGTAAATCCTGTCATATCATCACTGTACTGCCATTTTTGTTGAGGGAGTTAATTTAATATGCCTTATAGTGTATGTATTAACATCTTTCATCTGTACACTGCTATATTTAGGCAAAAATCTGCCTGATGTTCATTCAGAAAAATTGACTGTGACATCATATTAGAGATATGAGACACAGACAAGGCCGCATTCTGCCTGGTGCCAGCTCTGCGTGGGAGCGCACGTGTCCTACGCCAAGCTACCAGACGTGCACTTGAATACAGCAGTAGTTTTTTTCCCTGACAGGCTTTTTAGTTTCGAGGCCGTGCTACTCTCAAAACCCATCCCTTACCGCACTTCTCACACATATATACAATGTTTGGCTTGCAGGTTGTTGTTCCTGCTACCGTAGTGCTCTCCAAACCTCTCATTACTTCTGTGGGCAATCATCAAACAGCAGAGCAGGAAAATATGTCTGCTTTCAGGCGCCGTTTGCTGTTTATTTTCGAAGCGTGCAGCATCACAGCCAAGTCATAATCTCGCAGGGCTCAGAAGCTAATTAAAGAATGCAAATTGTACTTGATTCGGTCTGTGACCAATGCGAACATCAAGACAGACAGCTTTATGTTATTCATAGCACTGTGCTCATCTCCAAAGAGAAACATCACAGAAAGACTGATTAAAAAAAAGATGGGCTGGAAACAGAGAGACTTAGCAAACGGAGCGCCTTCACAAACTGTCTTGCAATGTCCTCAAGCCCCTAATTTAATGATTTGCTCCTTGAATACGACTGTATTTGTCTTTGAAACATCAATACAAACAAGCAGGCCTGTGTTTTTAATATACAAAATGCAATTCAAGTCTCAGAGAGAAGCACATATTTCACATAATAGCACTAAACTACAGTATGTCTCAAAATAATCACTACAATGCTGCATTTCTGTGATGTATTCACACCATTCACATCTACTAAATCCATGCAATTAGTCAGCACAGGTTTAAACAGGGTCATTTGTATTTAGTCTATAATTAACTTTTGTTTACAAGTGTGGAAGAACACTTCATTACCCAGAATGCATTAGTTGATTTGAATTTCTTTGAATAGTGCAACAGACCACTTTTTAAGCAACCTTGGTTCTGGAAGTATTTTCCCATTCTTTTTCCTATCGGGAATTTTAAAGAGTTTTTGCTAAAAAGTCAAAAGCCAAACCAACCAGCTACGTGGTGGAGCACAACACTACAAACTTTGTTTTAATGCAAAAAAAAAAAAAAAAAAAAAAAAAATCCAACAAAGAGACTGTGTACATAATGGCTTCAATCATGGAAATAACTACAATCCCTTAAAGCTTTGTGAATGGGATAATATAATTAAAAACAACAGATGTAATATTGCATACACCTTTTAGTGGGTGGGATATATTAGGCAACAAGTGAACATTTTGTCCTCAAAGTTGATGTGTTAGAAGCAGGAAAAATGGGCAAGCGTAAGGATTTGAGCGAGTTTGACAAGGGCCAAATTGTGATGGCTAGACGACTGGGTCAGAGCATCTCCAGAACTGCAGCTCTTGTGGGGTGTTCCCGGTCTGCAGTGGTCAGGATCTATCAAAAGTGCTCCAAGGAAGGAACAGTGGAGAACCGGCCACAGGGTCATGGGCGGCCAAGGCTCATTGATGCACGTGGGGAGCGAAGGCTGGCCCGTGTGGTCCGATCAAACAGACGAGCTACTGGAGCTCAAATTGCTCAAGAAGTTAATGCTGGTTCTGATAGAAAGGTGTCAGAATACACAGAGCATCTCAGTTTGTTGTGTATGGGGCGGCATAGCCGCAGACCAGTCAGGGTGCCCACCCCTGTCACCTGCACGTGAGCATCAGAACTGGACCACATAGCAATGGAAGAAGGTGGCGTGGTCTGATGAATCACATTTTCTTTTACATCACGTGGATGGCCAGGTGTGTGTCATCACTTACCTGGGGAACACATGGCACCAGGATGCACTATGGGAAGAAGGCAAGCCAGCGGAGGCAGTGTGATGCTTTGGGCAATGTTCTGTTGGGAAACCTTGGGTCCTGCCATCCTGCCAGCATTGTTGCAGACCATGTACACCCTTTAATGGAAACAGTATTCCCTGGTGGCTGTGGCTCTTTCAGCAGGATAATGTGTCCTGCCACAAAGCAAAAATGGTTCAGGAATGGTTTGAGGAGAACAACAACGAGTTTGAGGTGTTGACTTGGCCTCCAAATTGCCTAGATCTCAATCCATTTGGGCATCTGTAGGATATTGCGAACAAACAAGTCCGATCCATGGAGGCCCCACCTCACAATGTACAGCAATTAAAAGATCTGCCACTAACATCTTGGTGCCAGATTCAAAAGCACACCTTCAGGGGTCTAGTGGACTCCATGCCTCGATGGGTCAGGGCTGTTTTGGCAGAAAAAGCAGGACCAACACAATATTAGGAAGGTGGTCATAATGTTATGCCTGATTGGTGTGTGTATATACATGTATTTGAGAGTGTAGGGAGATTGACTGAATTATGCAAGGCTTCATGGGAGTGAGCGGCCACTAAAGAGTTATTTTTGGTGCAATTTCCTGTTTTGATTCTTTGATTGGTAGATATCTCTTTGCAGAATCATGGTTAATGTGGCTTTTCACCAGGAAATAAGTTGAAGTAATGCAGGCTTCAACAAAAGCATTTGGTTTATAAGTTATTGTTCAAAATCAAATTCCCCTATAATGAAAATGAATGGCATTTTTAGTTTTGTTGCAATTCAGTAAATTCCGCTTCCTGTCATTCCAGCTGAGCTTCCTGTGGGGTGTGACCAATTCAAAAGAGTGAATAAATAATGACAAAACTTTTTTTGGAGGGTGAACGATTCCATTAACTGAATGTTATGCTGCATTCACGTCATGTCGTAATTACCGTAATTACAAGATGACACATGTGACATTTTGCTCTTTCCTCTGACTCATTTGTTTCAATGCCAAAAACTAATCTTGATCGGTCAGAGCTCTCTGAAAATTTCAAGTTTACAAGTTCCAAACTCTATGAGGATGTGAACGCTTTTTACAAGTTGGAATCTCGTAATTATGGTAATTAACGTGGCGTGACATGGTGTGAACGCACTTTCATTTGAATGCTTTGTGCACTGTAACACATGATTTTTTTTGAAGTTGGGAGTATGCTCTGTGCACTTCAAAATCCCATGTTTAATTCAATGTGTCACTTGCTATTTCTTTGTAATTGTTTGGGAAGTTTACTAGCAATTTCAAAGTAAATCCTACACCATTTTCCCCATTATGTGCCTTAGCACACATTCTTTAACTCTCACAAGTACAAAACTCCCAGAAACTTTTGCTGGATCAACACATCCAATATTCTCTCACTACACATGTTTCGAAATACCTGACAGATAAAAAGAGACCACACAAAAACACTGACTGTCCTGACTCTCCGAGTTACCAGCATTCACACCATGTCAGCGGGGAGGAAGGAAACCCACCAGTCTGAGCCCATTACTGTTACAGCACATCCTGGGTAGCTGCAATAGCGAGTGTCCTAGAACATTTCCAGTCACAAGTCAGCAGGACGTTTTCAGATTTGTCTGAGGGGCTTGTCACCTTTGCAGCAACTGCCACCCTGACACTGACACAGTGGCACTTTGAGATCAGAGGAGCGCTGCTTCCCTGGAAAGCCTTACTGTCATTTCGGTAATCTCTTGCAGCAGACGCGCTAGTCTTTATCTAGCGCAACTCTCTACTTTCTGAGTCAACATGCGACGGCAGCTAGCACACAGAGGAGATGAGGGTTCAGGAAAGACAAATGCCACATGCATTGTAGCGCCGCAAATTGTTAATTAGTGTTTTTATTTGCGCTTTCTCTCAATCCCTCCACTCTGAAATTTACTTTGAGCTCAAGGCGTTGGGTTTGATTTGAACAACTGTGCGAAACTGTCGAAAGTTCAGTGTGCATGTTTTACGGTCCCGTAGGAAAACGATGAGAATAAAGTCCACTGCTTCTCAGATTGCTATCTCAATGTCTCAAACTATGCTCAGATATGTATGTATGTATATATATATATATATATATATATATATATATATATATATATATATATATATATATATATATATATATATATATATATATATATATATATATATATATCTATCCACCGGTTCACCACTGTTCCTTCCTTGGAGCACTTTTGATAGATCCTGACCACTGCAGACCGGGAACACCCCACAAGAGCTGCAGTTTTGGAGATGCTCTGACCCAGTCGTCTAGCCATCACAATCTGGCCCTTGTCAAACTCGCTCAAATCCTTAAGCTTGCCCATTTTTCCTGCTTCTAACACATCAACTTTGAGGACAAAATGTTCACTTGCTGCCTAATATATCCCACCCACTCACAGGAGCTGTGATGAAGAGACCATCAGTGTTATTCACTTCACCTGTCAGTGAATATATATTTGTTATATAGATATCTCAATATTTTACCGGAAGCCAAGTAAAAATACTCAAATTTAAATAATAAAAAAAAAAAAAAAAAAAAAAAAATTCATAATATTACCTTTTAAATACATTTAAAAGAATATGATGTTTCCTCTCGTAACTTCCTGCAACTGCTATTATTATTATTATTATTATTATTATTATTATTATTATTATTATTTGCTTTCAGAATAATACTTGATATAATCAAGAAGTTGCCACTGTTGTTAAGGGTTGCAACTCGAATATTCAACATGCTGACTCTCAGAAGTCAGTCATTTTATCTCTTCAAACTCATCTTTGAAAAATCTAAATTACATATTTAAAAAAAAAAAAAAAAATCCTGTGAAAATAATTTCTTCATGCCTTAAAATAGCTTGAATGTAACTCGACATCCTTACTTCATTTAGTATATGTGGCTCCATGGATATGCAAATTAGTGTCTGCCTCCACTCAATCACAGCAGCTCTGATTACCCGATCCACTCATAGCAACTCGTGGCAACCAACTGTAGCATTACGTAACAATGTCAAGTGGAAATATTGGTTTAATTCAGTCATATATGTTTGAACCAGAAACTGATTCAGAAGAAGAAGCGTAAGAGTGAATTACACAGGATCGATGTATCAGAATGGTAATAAACTTTATGTATCATTCTCTACAATGTCAGACACATAAAGGTAAAAGCCCTGTCCGTATGTTGATTGGTTCCTTGTTTGTGATGATAGTGAACAGTTTTTTTTAAACTGCAGTTATATATATATATATATAATATTATGTAATATACATATTATTCAATGTGTTGATGTAATTTCCACTGAAACAGGAAGACAGGGCAGGATTTATCGAACAGCTCCTCCCCTTTTTAAAATAGCCAATAGCGTTGAGTTTATTTCACAGCTCGGCCAGAGCCACTGAGATCGGTAAAGTCACTTTTGACAGGCACATTCTAATAGATTAAACCTTTAGATTTAATATGAAACTGTTACTAACGCAAAACAATGAATGTAATCATGCTGAGGATATGTAGTTTGAAAAGTGTATAATTTATATTGGTGCATGGGACCGATGTTATCTCTTCTACTTGCTAAGTGGTGTTTCTAATAAGGTCTGATAAGTTTTCTTATGCGAATGCATCTTTCTGTTTGCTCACGGTAATGGAAATTGTATTTACACTGTCTAAATCTTTCCCTAATCCCTATACAGTACACTATTTGCCATTTACCATAAAATAGTAAATGTGTGAACAAGTGCCTGATTTCAGCTGCAGCTTCAGCGTCTGTTTATAATGTAGGGGCAGGGCTTCAGATTCTAGAGAGCGTTTGATTGGGCAGAAAATCTGATGAGAAGCTGATGTGCAGTGATGTCATCAAAATCTTTGAGAAGGCAAAGGCTTTTGAATCTTTGGCAGAAGTGAGAGACTGTTTGATCCTTATTGGCAGAAGTTTTGAATGCTTAAATCTTCTAAATGCGAATTTGTCATTGTTTTGGAGCACACTACCTTATAGATAACAGTAAGACTAAATTATTAATAATAATAATAATAATAATAATAATAATAATAATAATAATAATAATAATAATAATAAAATAAAAACGTAATCTTTATTTCATGGGAACTTTTAAGGAGAAAATAGGAGAGCGCATATGGTTGTAACACTATTTTCTTCAGCACCTAAAACTACCCTTTTTTTATCTGCTTCTGAAACTTTTAGGCAAAGTACCCACATTTGTCTACTACAAATGGCAACAATTACAATTTCTTCAACTATATCACAGACTTTGTGAGATGATGACAAATACTAATTGGTCCTTTGTTACAACTGACCCCACTACTGGTGTAGGTTGTAACACATACTGGGTGTGCGTTTATTTGTGCATGTCTGTACGTGCACGTTCATATGGGGTGTGTATGTGTGTGTGTGTGAGAGAGAGAGAGAGCGCAAGAGCAAATTAACATAAACATAGGCATTCTGTAGAATTATTAAAATCACACAAATGTTCTTAGTTGTATGTAAGTGGATAGTTGTTTCAAAACACGTTACATCCTACCCCACCACTGTCACTCATTGTTTAGCTAGCTGTATTAGCTGTATTAGCATGGTGCTTTGACATTAGCAGGAGGTTGATACACCTCCTTTACTAGAGAAACTAAACTTTGACCTGATATAACTCACACAACATTATCTACAATGGTAGAAGTACTAAACAAAATATTATCTTATTTTTATTTCAGAATTAGATTTTCTGCTGTAGCTTCAGGAGAGATAGCAACACAGACTGGAAAACCTCCATGTGGGATCATAAAGGAAGCCAGAGAAAACTGAAACTGTCATATGACTCCTATCCTATCTGTGATTTGTGGAATTGGTAGTGTTACAACTCTCCCCGGTCTCCCCTACTCAGCAATGGCCTTGACTAATGAATTTGCACATGGTCTTATTAAAAACACCACATATACATACAAACATCATTAAAAACTGGATTTTCTCCACAGGGGGGTCTTTAAAACGACATAATTAATGGAAAACTTGCACTCTTACCTCTACCTGACACTTAACTGAAACGCCTGAAAAAAAAAAAGAGAAATTTAAATGTCAAAGAGGTCGCTTTATACTCTTACTGTACATCAATAATTGTCTCGTTTGTTTCTATTTCTGAAGCAATATAACTTTCCTCGGGGGTAGTTAGCGTCGTAGTCAGAGAGGAATGTGGGTGTGCGAGGCGCATTCATTGCGTTAGCGTGTTAGCTTAATGATTTCCGAGTACATTTCCCTACGCAGTTGCCCCGTTCGAGGCGTGACATTAATCACTGGGGTGCACTCTATTGTGTAATGAATGGAAACAAATTACCTCATCCAGTTTGACAGGTTAATGTTCTTAGACTTCTAATACTCCCTGCCTTCAAGACACAGGACCCTAAGTGCCTTTTTGTCTTTTTTGTTTCAACTTGGAAAGTGTTTTGGGTCTTAAATGTGTTCATAAACCAAAGTGAAGGCCAACTTCTATTGTTCCTCTCTGTGGAACAGTATAGAAATGCTCCAACCGCAAGGTGACACAAGTTTGCAGAAATGCAAGTGAACCTTGGCCGCACTATCGTCGTCGCTGCAATGCAAAGGTCCCTTAGGCTGGTAAAGGGTTAATGATACTTGTCTCTCTAGTTTGGCTCATCAACTTTGGCTTGCAGCTCATTAATCTTCATTCATGGTGTTCTGTAATGTCGACCGCTTAATTACAAATCTGGTCAACTGTCATGGGAAATGCACGTCCCATGAGCTGCAAGTAATAGTTCTTGCAGAGTCCCTAGGAAAGTACATTTGCAATTACATTTACGATAGCTGGTCCTAGACCAGTGCTCTGGTTATTTTACACAGCAAGTGGTTCGGTTTACGTCACCTCTACAAATGCACCTAAACATGCTATAGGGACCACAGGACCATACTTTTGGTTGATGTTGTACTTGTACCAATAATTTATTGACGAAAATACTCTGCTCTCAAATGTAGGCGGAAAATGCATCTGATCTTTGGCTGCACTAGTATTCAGATCAAGTAGAAGATACCTCTTGAAAACAGGCAATGAGTCAGTTCAGTGATGCTACATAGCGGTTTGTGAGCCCAGTTTTTAAATGGAGTAGTTTGTCGATTTGTCATGAAGTTGCTCGCTGAGTTAAATAAATGGGTGGAGAGGTAATTAATTCAGCTCTACCTCCCTGCACTAATGTATCTGATGGTGGATACAAACAGTACATTTGACAAGAGAGGGCCTGGATCTCGGCAACGTCTTGAAGTGTCAATCAAGTGCACTGCAAATGTCAAGGATAAAGAAAAAGAAACAGAATAATATTTCTTTCATAATGAGATTTTCCCCCAATTGTTGTTACTTCATTGAAAGGTTAGAATTTTGTAAAAAAAAAAATAATAAAAGATCAAAAGGATAAACAATGCAGATTTCTTTTCACAGCAGCCTATATATATATATATATGACCACTGACAGGTGAAGTGAATAGATTCAAGAGTTTTATTTGTCACATACACAGTTATATACAGAATATACAACCGGCAGTGAAATGTAAAGAGGGAATAACACTGATTATCTCTTCATCACGGCTCCTGTTAGTGGGTGGGATATATTAGGCAGCAAGTGAACATTTTGTCCTCAAAGTTGATGTGTTAGAAGCAGGAAAAATGGGCAAGCGTAAGGATTTGAGTGAGTTTGACAAGGGCCAAATTGTGATGGCTAGACGACTGGGTCAGAGCATCTCCAAAACTGCAGCTCTTGTGGGGTGTTCCCGGTCTGCAGTGGTCAGGATCTATCAAAAGTGCTCCAAGGAAGGAACAGTGGTGAACCGGTGACAGGGTCATGGGCGGCCAAGGCTCATTGATGCACATGGAGAGCGAAGGCTGGTCCGTGTGGATGAAGGGTTTACCAGGACACACACACACATGCAAAAACACATATTTAGTGCAAATTTACCGGTGGACAATTAATTTTGGAAAAATTGAACAAAGTGAAGAAGAGAGAAGAGACCTGTGCCAAATCTAGCAAAACATCATATAGAGACTCGAGGGGAACTATTCACAATTGATCAGAAAATATAAAAATCTAGTTTCATGTATGCACACTCACTCACACCTCTATGAGTTCCTTCCTCTTCTTCAGACAGACAGCCACATTTAGCTCAGACGATGAACTGAGAGTTACAGGCACAGCAAATTCCACGTCTATTTGAAAATCTATTCCCTTCAGGAGAAATCTCTGTCCCTGCCTCAGCCTGTTGGTGACATCAAAGCTTGGCTCCCATAGCTCGTCCAGTGCTGTGATGCGATTTGTGGCGTCCCCAGCGGGGGTCACGCAGTAGAGCCAGACCTGAACTGCACTCATGCAGACTCAGGAACCTCGTCAGACTCGGCTGGAGAATGACCTCTTCCCCTGTCTTGGAGGAGGTCCACCTCTCTGTTCCCATGAGACACTGGGGCAGGGAACAGAAAGCTGATTACGCTACAGATCCAGGCCTGTCTGCTCGGGGTCGCCCTCATCGCTGGGCCCTGTGTGCTCTGGGTGGCCTCATTGCTGTTGGAACAATTTCTAGCTGGGTCAGAGTAAATCTAAGGGCAGGGCCTCAGACCTCACTCTGCTTGTTCCTGCTCCTTCATCCTGGACAGGAATTAATGATTCGAACAATCTGAGAAGTACTGGAAAACTCCACAATAAACAAGCTAAATGACAATCACACATTTTAGAAATATAGAAATTAAATGAAATTTGTGCATTTACATGTTTTTTGTCCAATAACATTACATTAAATTAAAAATCCATAAAAAATAAACAAATAATAATTCAAAATGTGTATATTTGCTAATAGTAAGCAAAACACAGGATTGGGACAAGCATGCATAAATAAATAAATAAATAAATAAATAAATAAATAAATAAATAAATAAATAAATCTCATCTCACTCTTCAAGGAGAAAATATTACAGGGTGACATTTTTTTCTGAATTTTTGTGTTTGATGTGCCATTTTTTTAAATGTCTATTTATTGTAAAAATATATTTATTATTAATAAAACAATAATAATTTTTAGTTTGAAATAAAAACAATAGCAGCAACAACATAATAATAATAATAATAATAATAATAATTATTATTATTATTATTATTATATTATTATTATTATTATTATTATTATTATTATTATGTTGCTGCTGCTAGTGTTTTTATTAAAAACATCAACAGATAATTGATGCCCCTCAACATCTAACCGGAGAACAATATCTCTCTTATCCCAGGTTTACCTCTTCCTGTGTTGTATGCGTATCATGCAAATGGGAGCGTCTTCCGGTGAGAAAAGCCTCAGCATAAGATGGGTCACCGCAGTCTCTCACACTCATCATCAGCATGTTCGTTCGGTTACTACAGCTCACGCTGAGTTCCATATCCTGCCATTGAGGAAGCAAATGATTACAGAGTGTTCTAGGCCACACACTGGGCCTGATTCTCAGCACACATTTGCATGGGCCTCCTCGAGAGGCATTTAACTGCCTAATGTGATAAACGGCTGGTCATGACTGATTCCTGCTACACCACAGCGAGGTGTGAAGTGATATGGGTGAGCTGAGACAACATGTCACCTTCCATTTTTTTACCCAAATACCAGGAATTTCACATAAGGATTATTACTGCAGCAATGCCACTTGAGTTAGTGTTCTGAGAATTCATTTAGAGGCGGATCGCTACAGTGAAAAACTTTACAGTCTATTTTATATTTATACCTTGAGCTATGGTGAATAACCACCTATATAACTTCTGGTTGTTTTTATCATTTTAATTTGTTTATTTACTTATTTTTGTGAAATAAATGAATAAATGAATCAATCAATCAATCAATCAATCAATCAATCAATCAATCAATCAATATGCAGGTTCTATATTGCTGACATAAATCTCCACAAAATAATAAATACACTTTTTTTCAGAGCTTACAGACTACACCATTCAGGCATAACATTATGACCACTGACAGGTGAAGTGAATAACACTGATGGTCTCTTCCTCACGGCTCCTGTTAGTGGGTGGGATATATTAGGCAGCAAGTGAACATTTTGTCCTCAAAGTTGATGTTTTAGAAGCAGGAAAAATGGGCAAGCGTAAGGATTTGAGCGAGTTTGACAAGGGCCAAATTGTGATCCAAAACTGTCCAGTCCAAAACTGCAGCTCTTGTGGGGTGTTCCCGGTCTGCAGTGGTCAGGATCTATCAAAAGTGCTCCAAGGAAGGAACAGTGGTGAACCGGTGACAGGATCATGGACGGCCAAGGCTCATTGATGCACGTGGGGAGCGAAGGCTGGCCCGTGTGGTCCAATCAAACAGACGAGCTACTGGAGCTCAAACTGCTCAAGAAGTTAATGCTGGTTCTGATAGAAAGGTGTCAGGGGTCTAGTGGAGTCCATGCCTCGATGGGTCAGGGCTGTATTGGAAGCAAAAGGGGGACCAACACAATATTATGTCATAATGCATTACCTGATTGGTGTATAATATTCTTCACAAAGCAGCTGATTTTTTTTATTTTTAGCAAAGAAGATGCACCATATTTATATTTACATTATATTCATTATTCATCATATTCATCTTTTAACCAAAATAAATGACAAAAGTTTAATCAGTTCTCTCAATCCACAAACATCAGAACTAGCAGTAACTTTAATATTTATTTTTGTGGAATCTGATCTGATAGACCGTTCAAAACCATCTCTATAAATAATGGGCAATGCTTTGATGTTACATGTATATTGTCATTATTACTCTCTATTCCCAAAAATAAATGCATCAGACAGCATCTGAACTCTGGGATACGTCTAAAGAAATGGCTAACACATATTTTGTCCTACAACATATATCCTCAAGCGTCAAAATTAGACTTCAAACATGATTTCAACACATTGTTTCCAATTTTGTTTATGATCTCACAGCCCTGCTGAAGAACATATAGCGACCCAGTTGACTAATGATCAATCAGTGGGTGCTAGGGTGTTGCTGGAAGGTTGCTAAGGTGTCTATGAGTGTCCAAGTCTCTATGACAGGTGTTCTCAACTCTGGCCTTTTGAGATCCACTTTCATGCAGAGTTTAGCTCCAAACTTGATCAATCTCACTTGCCTGTAGGTTTCTAGTAATCCTGAAGACCTTGATTAGCTTGTTCAGGCGTGTTTGATTAAAGGTTGAATGCAGGGAAGTGGCTCTTGAGGGCCAGAGTTGAGAACCCTTGCTCTATGATATTCTGGCAAAAATAATACTGATGTCTACCTTAGAAACACGACTGATTAAATAATTAGACTGTGAAATAAACATGGTTTTACCTAGCAGTTTCTCTCTGAAGCTCGGCCTAACAAATTGAATTGAGAGGTTTTTGATATAAATAATTGGACTTTAAATCAAGATATTTTTTTTTTGGTGTATTTCAATGCACTTTTACTAAAGTCTGTCCTTGAACAGTAAACTGTGCTGAGACTAAGAGGCTGGTGTTACTTATTTACATTGCATGATAACACATTTCCTCAGATAATAAGTCCTTGGATCAGGCATTTAGGTCAAAGTATATATATATATAAAAAAAAAAAAAAAAATATATATATATATATATATATATATATATATATATATATATATATATATATATATATTAGTAGTAGTAGTAGTAAGAAAGTGCTATCTAGCCTTTAAAAGCATTCGAGAGCAGACAAGCTTGCATTGTTGTCTACTTCCTCTTTGGCTTGGTTGGGTTAGCATGCTGCAATCTACACACACCATTGGCCGTGGAGACTAAATTATTGATTTGTTGTTTTTATACCGTTATGATAGGCCACCCTGTAACACATCCCTCATAAAAACTGCATTAGTATTTCTGTCTCTAGTGGCAGCCTATGGCATCTTCCACACGGTCTAAAATAGATTTGCACATCCCCTCGGACAACTATGTATTTGCAAGTTAATGTCTAACAAAATGGGGCAAAATCTTCAGCGTTTCTCAGTGAGCACATTGGTTTAATGAATGTGGCAGTGCTCTACAAACTTCTTGAGTTTTCCCCACCCATTTTTTGTTTACGCCACAGGGCAGAAAAAAAAAAAAAGAAAAGAAAGTCTGATCACTGTAATCTCATTCTCATTACTTTAATAACAAATGATTAATAAATACACATTGTATTAGATTTATATTTTTGTAATTAAACTCACGAGAATCATGACTGAGAATGGGAATTCATTTGAGTGGAAAATGACTATAATTATGCTAAAAATATGAACATTTTAAGGAAAATGTCTTTAATTTTTGTAAATGATAACACAATGCACAATGAATAGTAAAAAAAAAAAAAAAAAAAAATGCAGTGTAAACATCATTAACAAAACAAAACAAACAAACAAATAAATAAATAAAGTATGTATGTATGTATGCTTATATATATATATAAAACAGTAAAAGTAAAATTAAAAACATTTAAGTAAAATTGAAATGGTAGGGTACTTAATTGTTCTGAAAATAATGATTAATTCATTAAATACATAAAATGCATATGGGTGAATATGCTTAAGTATTCCAGTACAAAATGGGAGGAAAATGTCCTTAATTTTCTGAAAATTATAATAAATAAATAAACAAACATGTATGTATGTATGTATGCATGTGGGTAAGTATGCTTATATATAAAAAAATAAGTAAAATTGAAACGGTAGGGTACTTAATTGTTCTGAAATAAAGAGTCAATAAATAAAATGCATATGGGTAAATGTACTTAAAATGTAAATGTTAAAAAAATGGGAGGAAAATGTCCTTTTTTTATTATTACAAACAAACAAACGAATGAATGAACGAACGAACGAACGAACGAATGAACGAATAATGCTACTGAATATTACAGTAATGAATGAATGGATTTTTTTTTGGGATTGAATATTTTATATATCTAGATATTTCTGACAAATAAACTGCAGAATTAAGCATGTACAACTTAACATGCTCAACTACCGGGAAATACATAGGAAAAAGTAATTTTTCATGTTTTGGAGAGGTAACATTTCAGAAACACTTCAACCTCTTGCGTGCTTCTGAGACGAGGGCTTCTGGGCAAACCCAACTCAGACATGTAGCCACCATAAATTATTAAAAGCTCATTGCTTATTCTGCCTGTCTGTCCTCATCTTTGCACTGTGTAATGGAGGCCCCGGTGGCGAGGGAAAAGGGAACAGAGCATTTGCATCAAGCATTCTCCAAATCGTCTGACTGAGAGTGAGGGGATATTACCTGTTTACTCAGCGTCTGAGGGTGGCCAGCATTTTGTTTGAGGTCAGTAGACTAATATTCTGTGTCGCCGAGAGGATCAAGGTTTTGGGAATGGGGCTTTTTATGATTCAGAGTCATAATCCACCCATGAGGGAGCAAAGCTCGACCCTGAGGATAGAGGTGGAGATTGTACAGACGAGGAGGAGACGCCTTGGGAACAGAGGATGCATGTAAATTGGAGTCTGAGAGTTTCGAAAAGGGACTCTGGGACCAGCTGTGCGAGCAGACAGAATGCTTTCAAAATGTGTGATAATAAAATGGGAAATCGTGCAATTCGAACCTACCTGCTTATACTCGAGGAAGCTTATAGCCTTCAGAACCTAAAGCTGCTCTAGTCTCACACAACCACATGTTTGACTATCGGCATGAATGCTGGTGCACGTTGCAGCTCATGCATAGTTCATTCTGTACCTGAAAATAGCAGATGTGGTATTGCTAATAAAAGTATTGCTACTAATTTTAGACATCCCACCTCTCATACAAGGCTGAACAGTTTCTGACATTTTCTGACATTGTCTGCGTGAGGTAATATCTGTTAACATGAGCTCTTGAAGCTCCGCCCTCTTCCTGAAAGGGGGCCAGGAGCAGCAGCTAATTTGCATTTAAAGGGACATACTCAAAAATGGTGCATTCTGCTTATGCGCCTGTAAATTTGTTTGAGCTCATAATGTTCAGTTATAATTGCACAGTCAGAAATTATGTTTCCTCTCATAATCAGGTGTTTCTCCAGCAGGCAGTGTTATGTCCCAGGATTTGAATTAAATAAAAATAAAAAACTCTTTTCTTTTTTGTTATTTTGAAGGTTATTTATAGCATCCATTATTGAATAGACTATTTTCATTCATTCAAAAAGTTATAAAAAGTTAAAAGATATAAAATATGAGACAATGTTAAAAAAAAAAAAAAATCAGGGTAAATATCTGTTCTTTTGAAACATTATGCAATTTTTAAATTAATTTTGTGCATTTATTATAAATAAATTGCTATAAAATTAGCCTTAAGAGTGTCCCATTTTATTCCAACAAAATGTATTTAAATGTGGTAAAAATAAAAATAAAAATTCCTAAAAGTCTACAGGATCAACGTGGCCATATTGAAGAAACACCCAATCATAGAAAAACATCATAGGTGTGCAAGATTGTTATTCCATCGGCTGTAATGAAACAAAACAAAGAGTCTGTATCCTAGAACAAAGCGACACTGATGAACCAGCGTCAGAAAAGTGCTATTTACATTGGCTATTATTATAGCACCGATCAAAGAAATGTAGGTATGAGTGTCCTTTCATATTTGCTATGAAATCCTGTTGACAAATGCCAAATTAAGGAGTCCCTTAAAGAACAAGCACATTAACCCTTAGAAGATTTATGCAGCCTTACATCGCCAGTGCATTTTCAAAGGCTAATGCGTCAGCAGACACGTTTGTCTTGATATGGGGCCAAGAATCTTGGAGCGCATTTCCACACTGCTCAGTGAGCATCTGAGATGATATAAAGCACCTAACTGTGAGGACTAATGGTGAGGGTTTCTCCCTCTGACTTCAGAAAGACAGAAATTCACAGTCATTTCACGGCGTCTGTTGGTGGAGTGTGTATTGACATATACTCTAAAGCTAACTGAGATTCAGTTCAACTGATCCCTTCACCAAGTCTCGTCTTAAAAGTGCTATTGACCAATCCTACCTCATATAATTAGACTTGCAGTGTAATTAGACTATAGAAATCCTGCGTGCATAATAGTAAAAAAAAAAAAAAAAAATATATTATATATATATATATATATATATATATATATATATATATATATATATATATATATATATATATATATATATATATATATATATATATAATGAAACAAAACATATGGTAAAATGCAGCACAATCATCAACAAAATCTACATACAAACAAACAAATAAATAAATTAAAAAATCGATCAATTAATCAATCAATCAATCAATCAATAAAATGAAACGTTATGTTAATTAACTCCAAAACTAACTTAAAAAAACCCAGATTTAAATAGAGTTGTGAAATGTTAACATTTTTAAACTGCTTTCATTAAACATTAAACACTCTCTTTCTTATTACATAATACAATAATTTAAACTCAAAATAATTTCAATTCAAATCAATATTTCATGTCCATATAAGGAGCCGTGTAATCAGCAGGATAATATAGCCACATACTTTATCCCATACATAATTAATAGCAATATCGCAATTGCTATAAAATGTCATTCAGTGGAGTTGACATTTGAGAAAAGGGTGTATTTTTCATTATCACTCAAAATGAATCTATACTTAGCTGGCGAATGAAGGTAAGCTAAATACTGTGATGGCAGTATATGCATAATTATTATATAAATGAACACAGAAAGTGCTCCAACAAACAACGTGTAGTTAATCCTACACAGTTTTTTTTTTTTTTTTTCACTGCACGACTCACAAACAACACAGTCCTTTTACTGAGTTATGGGTCGCTATGGGTTCCTGGGTTGAGACCCACAGTGACCATTTGTTTCCATCCTAAGACTGCGCCTCATCTCTCAGCCTTTGTATACTCACTGATTTATTATGGCTCTTTTCGGGCAGAATCTCTTTTTTTCCTGGAATGGCATTTTGCCCCGTCTTTCAAACAAACGTCAGCATTTGATGCTACCCGTGAAGTATCTGTTAGCAATAACTTCAGGGAAATGGGCATGTGTGACTTCGGACTCTTTCTGCAGCCTGGTAGAGGGTCGTAACACAGATGTCGAACAGAAGGACGACATCATCATAAAAGATGTAAGTGTATCTGTGTCATCCCTTTAGTGCTGGAGCGCATCTGCGAGAGGCGCCGGATGGTGGGGGCCAACTGGAGCACGCCATTACACCCACTGATGTCTTCTGACTCGCATTACTACGGGAGAATGATCGAGGAGTGTGGCCGCCCTGAAAATAGCCACCGCGTGATGGATGTGCGGACCCAGACGCCCTCCGCCGAGAAAAATATATCAGCGCCTGGCCTGGAAATATGGCTACGGGCTAAGAGTGTGTGGGGGATAGGAGTATTCTTATTGACGTAACAAATGATAACACGGACGTGGAAGAGGAGCGTACTGGAAGCTCTAAATGGGTCGTATTCTCAATGCAGCTCATGAGGGATTTAGGCTTTTAGTGCATCTCTGAATGTGGGTGTTGTTAAATGATGCATGATGTTGGGACCACCACCCACACGGCTTAAAGGTGCAACTAGTTTGTCCCAGTGACACCATTGGGTCACGGCGCAACAGACGTGGGAAGCTAGAGATGTTAAGAGACATTGGGTCTTTTGAGAAGTTCTGCCTACAGAAGTGCAGCATGAAAAAATTAGTCAAAAGGAATAATTCACCCCAGAAACCAACATTTGGTCATTATTTACTCATTCTCATATTGTACCAAACATGTGAAAGAAACTTTCTTTCTTTTGCAATACACAAAATCAGAAACTTTTCATGCAACAATATGCTTATAAAAAGAGCACTAATGACAAATAAACACCATAAAAAGCATCATAAAAGTATAATAAAGTTCATATGGCTTAATATCCCATGTACTTATTTGAAATGTTATTTGAAATACTATATTCTATGATTCATATAGGTCACGTTCTTGAGCAGTACTTTTTTTATATTGTCATGATGTAAATAAAGTCAGTAAATAAGTTTTAATGTAGCATATTAATTAAATTGTACCTCAAAACGGTGATGAATGACATTTTCTCTGGCAACTCAATACATTTTAGTAATTAAAGTCATACTATTTGAGCATAAAGTCATAATATTTTGAGAATAAAGTGAAAATTATGAAAATAAAGTCGTAGCAATACGAGATTAAAGTCGTAATAAAGTCGTAGCAATATGAGTCTACCATAATATTTTGAGAATAAAGTAAAAATTACGAGATTAAAGTCATAATATTTTGAGAATAAAGTGAAAATTATGAGAGTAAAGTCGTAGCAATATGAGTCCTATAAGCTCCTGTTTCATCTGTGGAAGATTCTGTGAGTCATCTGTAGAAGGGGAAAAATCCCAGAGCAGTGGCGAGTGGCTGAAGGGGTATGGATCCCAAAAGAAGAAAACTCAACCCAGATAGACCAATTCCGCATAATCTCCCTGCTGAGTGTAGAAGCAAAGATCTTCTTCAGCACTGTCTCCAACCGACTGTGTACCTATTTGGCAGAGAACACCTACATAGATACAGCAGTACAGAAGGGTGGAGTTTCAGATATTCCAGGCTGTTTGGAGCACACTGGTGTAGTGACACAGCTCATTAGAGAGGCCAGAGAAAATAAGGGCAGCTTTGCAGTTTTATGGCTAGGCCTGGCAAATGCTTATGGCTCCATTCCACATAAGCTGGTGCAATATACACTAACTAGTACCACATCCCCAGCAGAATCAAAGACCTCATCAATGATTATTACAGAAATTTCCAGATGAGGGTCTCTTCAGGAGCAATGACATCAAGCTGGCATAAGGTTGAGATCAGGATCATTACAGGATGTACTATTTCTGTGATACTGTACTCTCTGGCCATGAATAGAGGACCCTGGACAAATTCTGCCCAGCGACAACCACCCATCAGGGCCTTCATGGATGACCTTACAGTCACCACAGAATCAGTCCCAGGATGTCGGACCAGGATCCCAACTATCTCCGAAAAGCCAGTCTAGAGCCTAGGCAAGGTGTTCGACAGCTCTTTGAGGGGTCTATCCAGGCCACCTGCATAGAGTTGGATGGCTGGCTGAAATCTGTAGACAAGTCTGGCCTGTCTGGAAAGTTCAAAGCCTGGGTGTACCAGCACGGCATTCTCCCTAGAATCCTGTGGCCCCTTCTTGTATATGCAGTGCTGATTTCAACAGCTGAGATCTTGGAGAGGAAAGTCAGTAATTACCTCAGGAGGTGGCTGGGGCTGCCAAAAAGCCTAAGCAGCATTGTGCTTTATGGACATCAGAACAAGTTGCAGCTACCCTTCAGATCCTTAGAGGAGGAGTTTAAAGTAATAAAATCTAGGGAAGTGGTACAATACAGGGACTTAGGAGATCCAAAAGTAGCAACTGCAGGGATCCAAGTGAGGACTGGCAGGAAATGGAGGGCGGAAGAGGCTGTTCAGGAGGCAGAGAAGGCACAGACTGCGGCACAGAAGATTGGTGGGAGTGGTTACACGAGGCAGAGCAAGGCTGGGATCCTTTCCAGTGACACACATGAACAACAGTAGAGAAAAGGAAGGGAACTGCCTTATTCTGGAGGAGGTAAGAGCAACTGTGGAGGAGATTAGATGCAGGGCAGTGGGAATGAAACAACAAGGAGCTTGGACAAGATGGGAGAATACAATAGAGAGGAAAGTCACCTGGACAGAGCTTTGGAAAGCTGAGCCACACAGCATAAAATTTCTCATCCAGTCAGTGTACGATGTTCTGCCAAGCCTGTCAAATCTGCACCTATGGGGGGAAGCAGAGTCACCAGCTGCCTACTGTGCTCCAAGCAAAGAGCCCTGGAGCATATCTTGAGCTGCTGTCCAAAGGCACTTGGAGAAGGCTGGTACCGACGGAGGCATGATCAAGTTCTGAAGACCATCGTGGAAGCTATCAGCACAGGAGTTGAAAGGGCAAAGAGGTCCCGACCCTCCAAGCAGATAATTGCTTTTGTCAGAGCTGGAGAGCACCCTGAATCTGCTAAAATTAAATCTGTAGGCATGCTGGCTTTGGCAAGAGACTGGCAGTTGTTAGTGGACTTTGGAAAGGCAAATAAAATTCCCTAGCCATATCGCAGTTACCACCCTGCGATCAGATATCATTCTAGTGTCAGAATCCACTAAACAAGTTGTGCTGCTGGAACTGACAGTCCCGTGGGAAGATCGCTTGGAGGAGGCTTTTGAGAGGAAGCTCTCCAAGTATGCAGGACTGGTCAGTGACTGCAAGCAGACAGGATGGAAAGCGAGGTGTCTCCCATTGGAGCTTGGATGTGGGGGATTTGCAGCACGTTCCTTGGCCAGAGCCTATCGAGAGCTGGGAATTGAAGGCGTGAGAAAGAGGGCAGTTATCCGTAGTACCACTGAAACTGCAGAGAAGGCTTCAAGGTGGCTATGGCTCAAGAGAGGACAGCCATGGAGTGCTAAGAGGCAAGCCAGCTGGACACAAGTTGGGGTCTGATCAGCCCCAGCTGGGTCACCTGGAGGAGAGTGTATGATGTTGTAAGACCCAAAACACCAGATGACATCACTGAGGATGTGTCCAGCGGCATCAGAAGATGTATGTGTACAAGTCAGTCATAATATTTTGAGAATGAAGTCAAATTTACGAGATTAAAGTCATAATATTTTGAGAATAAAGTCAAAATTACGAAAATAAAGTCGTCGCAATATGAGATTAAAGTCAAAATATTTTGGGAATAAAGTCAAAATTGAGCCTAAACCCATGTAGTTACCTTATATTAACCAGTACTTTCTTAGGTAAGTACACATAAGTGCACATACTGTAAAATAAAGTGCAAGCAATACAATACCAATACAAAAATAACACGTGTTGTCTATTTTGGAATTTGCCAGCTCATGTTCACATGTGCATCTTGGAGATTCTTCAAAAAGTGTGTGTTCCAAGGAAAATGTAACAGCATACCAGTTTGGAACAATATGATGAGTAAATGATGACTAATGTTAATTTTTTGGGTGGACTATTCCTTTAAATAGCAAGATTCAGTAAAGTACATTTTGTGGAGGCACAAAGAGAACATTTCAAACTAGTAGAAGAGAAGAAACTCCTTGAGAAGAGTGAATATGTGGCGATGGGCCAAAGCAGATGCCATCATACCTCTTTTGGCAGTCTCCACCATGATACATCCTTTGCATGTGTGGGAAGAGAGTTTCCCCAATTAGGATCAGATTTTTCTAGTCAAGGATATCCCCATATGTGGGTTTTCTCGCGCGTTTATGACTGTGGGATAAAGTCTCTTGAGGATTCAGTGTGGTTTTTCTCACTTGCGGCAGCTTCCAGTTAGATGAGTGGGCTTTGGGATCTCCATCCAAAAAGCTTCAGACGTATTTGAGAGGAGGATGGTGTTCAGGGAAGCCATCTGTTATGATGCGAAAGATCATGCTATACATGTGACCCATAAAAACCAAACTTTTTGGGCGTGAAGATGCAACTGCCGAGACATCTGCTCTCCTAAAACACAATAAGGTACATTTTTAGAGCTTTTGTCCACACTTTTCACACACACACACACACACACACACACACACACACACACACACACACACACACACACACACACACACACACACACACACAAACCATTTATAAGAAAAAATACAATATCTGCCATTTGACTGTGAACAAGACATATATTGTAAAATATATATGTAACATCAAAACAAAATGATATATTATATATGATATATTGCTATATTTTATTATTTTTTTCAGATACTGTAAGTCCTATCAAAAGCCACTATCCTGCTTACTGCACCGCTGTTTATCAAATAAACACATTGACATGAAATACTGCATTAATTAAATAATAATAAAAAGATTGTGGAGTGATATGAGACATCAAATTTGCACAGATGTCAGTACACTAAAAAAACACTGGGTTAAAAACCCAATTTGGATAAATTTTACCCAGCAAATCGGATTGTTTATTTAACCCATCATAATGGGTTGATTTAACCCACCATAGTTGATTCATATTTACTAAAACTAGCTTCTTTTATTATTTCATACATTAATTAATGTCTATGGATTAACTTAAACCCTCAAAAAGTTTTTTTTAAATACTCGACACAAACACTGGCTTGCATAATAATTTATTTATTTTCGATCATATTTTGCACTATATCATATTTTATATTGTTTTTAATACATATTGCCAACATTTAAGCTTGTTTAATACACATTAGAAGTAAAAATTAAACATTTAGAAGTAATTAAAGTGTAATCGACCCGTCTGTTGTCCCGTTTCCACCGTACCGGCACTGGATCTCGTGCCGGAGCTTGTGTCATGTTCAGCGGAGGAACTTCTGACTTCAGACCGTCGCCCTGCGTTTCTCTCGTAGATGAAATATGCAGTGACTGACTCCATAACCTGTCCATAATCCACCATTGAACAGCTCTGAGGACGTATTTTAACATCCTAAGTATTTATACTTCTTTTTGAATAAAATAATAAAAGTTTTTCAGTCGTTACCATGCATTAGTCGTTCCCATCCTGCGAAAAGACCGACGTGTTGCTTTTGCATAAAATTAAACGATATACAGCACAATAACGAATTTATAGATAAAATAAAATGGATAACACAAAAACTACCCAAACACTGGGTTGTTGCGTCTGATCCAGGATCTGGGTTACACAAAAACTACCCAAACACTGGGTTGTTACGTTTGACCTGGGAGCTGGGTTACACAAAAACTACCCAAACACTGGTTTGTTACGTCTGATCCAGGATCTGTTTTACACAAATCTACCCAAACACTGGGTTGTTACTTCTGACCCAGGATCTGGGTAACACAAAAACTACCCAAACACTGGGTTGTTACGTCTGACCCAGGGTCTGACCCAGGATCTGGGTAACACAAAAAGTACACAAACACTGAAAAATAAACCCCAAAAATGACCCAAAAAGCTCAACCCAGGTTCCCTTTCAGTCGGTCACGTCGACGTACGTCGGAACTGACCGACGAATTGGGATCTGTTTTCAGAGACCAATCTGCTTCGAGTGTTTCTAAACGAGCCAATATCGATTGGCATGCGGTCCACGCTCCGCCCGCTGTGCGGGTATAAATACGGAAGTGGAATACCGCATCCTCGCTTTTACTTCGGAGCCGAACCCTGTTGTTGATCTAACGCTGGGTACCTTGCGAAGAGTGTTCTTGCAAAAAGACGAGTCGGGAAGGATCGCTCGACTTCCGGGTGCGGGTGTGACGGCGTGATTCAGCGGGTGGTCGCTTCTCGAGGGATCAGCTGTTCTCAGCCTGCCTGGGCGTCCTCTGAGTGCTCACAGCAGGCTTGCACCTTTGAACTGCTGTGAGCCGCGGCCATCTCCCCTGTGTGCTTCAGCACTATTAGAGCTTTCTTTCCCCTCTAAAAGAGCAAAACACGGTTTGACCCTGCATCTCCAAGATGTCATTCAAACCGTGTGTTTCTGGATGCAGTCGCTTCCTGTCCCCAGTTGACGGTCACGATCGTTGCCTCACGTGTTTGGGCGTTCAGCACGCTGAGGCAGCTTTTGTGAATGACTCATGTTCCCACTGCGGGAACATGACCATCGCAGTCCCACGGTTCAGGCTCGATTTCCTGAAAAGGGTGGAGTCCCATTGCGCATCCCCGATCTAGTGGTCCTCCGCTGCAAAGCAGAGGGCTGCTACTTTGGCTGATGCCTTTGGTGGAGACCTGAGGGTAACTGTGAGGGCACCCCGACGGGACACCAAGCCCTCGGGACCCTCCCCCTCCGCTGCGCCGGTGGAGCTTCCAGAGGAGCGCCCTGGTCCCTCCCATGGGGACCGGCCGTTACCTTTGGGGCTCCGGCTGGGGACATGATGTCGATTGCTGCATCGGGGGACGAGCTAATGGACTCTGGAGATGAAGACTCGGCTGCGTTGCCCCCTTCGGGTGTGGTAGCTTGCCCGAGCCTGATCCAGAGCTCACGGCTATGCTTTCCCGGGCCGCCGCGAGGGTCGGGCTCGAGGGAACCCTCCACCGTGTCCCGAGCCCTCGCGGCTGGATGATTGGTTTCTCGGAGCGGCCCGTGCTGGTTCTCAGCGCCCCGGCCCGGTCCCATTCTTCCCGGAGGTGCATCAGGAACTCACGAGGTCATGGCTGGCGCCCTTCAGCGCCAGACATCGATCGACTGGTTCCTCCGTCCTCACTACCCTCGATGGCGGCGCGCTAAGGGCTACGTGGGGATCCCCAGTCGAACGGTCGGTCGCGATGCAACTGTGTCCCAAGACCGTCACCGACTGGCGGGTAACCCACGCCTCTCCCGGCGTGTAAGTTCTCGCCCGCGCTGACGGGCAAGGCTTACACAGCCCGCGGAGAGGCCGCGTCGGCTTTGCATGCCATGGCGCTCCTGCAGGTTTACCAAGCCAAGGCGCTTTAAGGAACTGCACGAGGGTAGTTCTGACCCAGGCGTTATGCAGGAACTGCGCGCGCGACGGACCTCGCCCTCAGGGCGACGAAAGTCACCGCGCGCTCCTGGGTCGGGCGATGTCCACCTTAGTGGTCCAGGAACGCCAGCTGTGGCATGCGTGATACTGACAAGGTGCGGTTCCTCAACGCCCCTGTCTGCCAGGCCGGCCTCTTCGGTGACGCCATCGAGAACTTCGCCCAGCAGTTCTCGATGGCCCAGAAGCAGACAGAGGCGATCAAAAATATCCTGCCCGACGACCTGCTGCTGCCTCCACCCAGTCGTCGGCTGCAGCGCTCCGCCTGCTCGTCGCCGAGGGCGTCCCCCTGCGTCCGCCTCCGCCCCTGCTAAGCCCAAGCAGCAGCCTCCACCCGGGCAGCAGGGCGCCGGACGAAAGGGGGGCGCCCAACCCGCTCAGGGCTCCGCTAAGCCTGCCGGCAAGCGTAGGGGCAAGCGGCCCTGAGACGGGCAGCCCAGGGATGAGAGGACTGCTCGACGGGGGAGGTGGTGTCCGCACCTCTCCCCACCCCTGGGGAGGAGGACCGGGGTCTACACACACACACAACACCCCTGCCGCTGGCTCTTCGGAGACTAGCGGTACCCACATACTCACTAAGAGAGCGGTTTCCTCCCTCCCTGGGCTCCAGGAGGCCCAGGCGGGCAGTGTGCGACGCCCCCGGGCCTTGCCACTCCTCGCCTCCCCTCCTTTCGCCAGTGGGCAGCAGTGTGGGCACCGAGGACGCCTCCAGGCCTTCTCACCCGCACTCTGTCCAACCCAGGAGTGCTCAGTCGATTTTCCGGGCCGCCTCCGGGCCTCCCGGGTCGAACTTGAGTACTCCTCCCTCCTGCCTTCCCCAGGCAGGGGGCAGCAGAGTGGGCACCGAGGACGCAACCAAGCCTTCTCACCCACTCTCTGCCCCACCTGGGGAGGCTCAGACAACACTCCGGGCCGCCTTCGGGCCTCCCGAGTCGGGTCTGAGTCTCCCACCTCGCTGCCCCATCCCGGGTACGTCTGTGGTGCCGATGGTCCCGCTTGTCCGGTTCCTGGGGGCCTGGCTAGAGCTCCCCAGGCCGTCTCGCTGGCTCATCCGTACCATCAGACTCGGCTACGCGATTCAATTCGCTCGCCGGCCTCCCAAGTTCAAGGGCATCCTCTTCACCTCTGTGCGGAGCTGCGATGCCCATGTCTTGCGGTTAGAAATCGAAGCCCTACTGGCGAAGGGCGCGATCGAGCCGGTTCCTCCAGCCGATATGAAGTCAGGGTTCTACAGCCCTTACTTCATTGTACCCAAGAAAGGGGGTGGGTTGAGACCAATCTTGGACCTGCGTGTCCTGAATCGGGCCCTACACAAGCTCCCGTTCAGAATGTTGACGCAGAAACGCATTTTCGAATGCATCCGTCCCCAAGATTGGTTCGCAGCGATCGACCTGAAGGACGCGTACTTTCATGTCTCCATTCTCCCGAGACACAGACCGTTCCTACGCTTTGCGTTCGAGGAGAGGGCATATCAGTACAAAGTCCTGCCCTTCGGGCTGTCCCTGTCACCCCGTGTCTTCACGAAAGTCACGGAGGCAGCCATTGTTCGCGCTCAGAGAACGCGGCGTTCGGATTCTCAACTACCTCGACGACTGGCTCATACTCGCCCAGTCCAGAGAGCAGTTGTGCGAACACAGGGACCTGGTGCTCCGTCAACTCAGCCTGTTGGGCCTCCGGGTCAACCGAGAGAAGAGCAAACTCTGTCCCACACAGAGGATCTCTTATCTCGGTATGGAGCTGATTCGGTCAATCGAACTGCGCCTCACAGAGGAGCGAGTTCAATCAGTGCTGAACTGCTTGAATACGTTCAAAGGCAGGACAGCGGTCCCACTGAAGTTCTTTCAGAGGCTCCTGGGGCATATGGCATCTGCAGCCGCGTAACGCCGCTCGGATTGCTACATATGAGACCGCTTCAGCACTGGCTTCACGGCCGAGTCCCGAGATGGGCGTGGCAGAGCGGCAAGTACCGGGTCTCAGTTACCCCTTACTGCCGCCAAACCTTCAGCCCGTGGGCGGACCCTTCGTTTCTACGGGCGGGAGTGGCCCTAGAACAGGTGTCCAGGCATGCTGTGGTCTTCACGGATGCCTCATCCACCGGCTGGGGGGCCACGTACAACGGGCATGTAGTTTCGGGTCTGTGGACGGGGCCCCAACTGCACTGGCATATCAATTGCCTAGAGCTACTGGCAGTACGTCTTGCTCTGGGCCGCCTAAAAGCCGCTACAGGGCAAGCACGCACTGGTCCGCACGGACAGCACTGCGGCCGCTGCGCACATCAACCGTCCAGGGTGGTCTACGCCCCGTTGCATGCTCGGCTCGCCCGCCATCTCCTCCTTTGGAGTCAGAAGCATCTGAGGTCGCTTCGCGCCATTCACATCCCAGGTGCGCTCAACCGGACAGCCGACGAGCTCTCACGGCAGCCGACACCTCCGGGGGAGTGGCGACTCCATCCCCAGGTGGTCCAGCTGATATGGGGCCTCTTCGGAGCCGCACAGGTAGACCTGTTTGCCTCTCCAGAGTCGACCCATTGCCAGCTGTATTACTCCCTGACCGGGGCACCTCGGCACGGATGCACTGGCACACAGCTGGCCCCGGGGTCTACGCAAGTATGCGTTCCCCCCAGTGAGCCTTCTCGCGCAGACACTGTGCAAAGTCAGGGAGGACGAGGAGCAGGTCTTGCTAGTTGCGCCCTACTGGCCCAACCGGACCTGGTTCTCCGAACTAACTCTCCTCGCGACAGCACCTCCTGGCCCATTCCTCTGAGGAAGGACCTACTTTTCTCAGGGACGGGGCGCACTATGGCACCCGCGTCCAGACCTCTGGAAACTCCATGTCTGGTCCCTGGACGGGACGCGGAGGTTCTAGGTGGTCTACCACAGGCAGTGGTGGACACCATCACTTCCGCTAGAGCCCCCTCTACGAGGCGCCTCTATGCATTGAAGTGGAACCTGTTCGTTGAGTGGTGTTCTTCTCGCCACAAGACCCCGAAGGTGTTCGGTTAGCGCCGTGCTTTCCTTCCTGCAAGATGGGTTGGAGCGAAGGCTGTCTCCCTCCACCCTTAAAGTGTATGTCGCGGCAATAGCGGCATATCACGATGCAGTTGGTGGTAAGTCCTTAGGGAAGCACGACCTAATCGTCAGGTCCTCAGGGGTGCGAGGAGGCTGAATCCTCCTCGTCCAAACCCGGTACCCTCTTGGGACTTAGCTCTGGTGCTGAGCGCTCCAGAGCCCTCTCTTCGAGCCTCTGCAGTCCATTGAGCTGAATATCCTGTCCATGAAGACAGTACTCTTGGTTGCATTGGCCTCCATCAAGAGGGTAGGGGACCTGCACGCACTTTCGGTCAACGATCGTGCCTAGAATTCGGGCCAGGTAACTCTCACGTTGTCCTGAGACCCCGGCCGGATACGTGCCCAAGGTTCCCACCACTCCTTTCCGGGACCAGGTGGTGAACCTGCAAGCGCTGCCTTCGGAGGAGGCAGACCCAGCCCTGGCTTTGCTCTGTCCCGTCCGCGCTCTCCGTGCCTACGTGGACCGAACTCAAGCCTTAGGACCTCAGAACAGCTCTTCATCTGTTACGGAGGCCAGCAGAAGGGAAAGGCTGTCTCCAAGCAGAGGTTAGCCCACTGGATAGTGGATGCTATTGTCTTGGCGTACCAGTCCCAAGACGTGCCCTGCCGCTCGGGTTGCGAGCGCACTCAACTAGGAGTGTAGCCTCCTCCTGGGCGCTGGCTCAGGCGCCTCGCTAACAGATATATGTAGAGCTGCGGGCTGGGCGACACCTAACACGCTCGCTAGATTCTATAGCCTCCGTAGAGCCAGTATCTTCCCGTGTACTCGCCCCAGTGGCCAGTAGCGTGAAGTGCCCGTTCTAGTGTCGGCTTGTGACGCCATTCCCGCCCCTGGGCCGGATCGTCGGCGTTATTTATCTCCAGTCGTGTTTCCCAGAAAATGGCGAACCCTGTCGAGCTCCTCCGTCACCCCTTCGGTGTCAGTCGTTGCGGCCGCCTGGCGCCAGGCCTGCACCCGTATGCTTGTGGAACGTGTGTGTAGGCTGGGTTCCATATGTAGCGGTTCCCTGACGGCAACCCCATATGTGTGTTCTCCACGGTACCAGCTACCCTACCCGGCTAGCCCGTGTCTTTCCCTTGACAGAGCTCGCTCTGTCGTCTCTGGCGGTGTTCTTCCCCCCTGGGATCAGGCTGGATCCACCCCAGAGACTGCCATATGTTGTACTACCCTGATAGGCTAGTCCTTATGCGTAATTTGCCACCTCTCCCTCCGTTGAGGCTCGTGGCCTCCGCAGCGTTCCGTTCCCAAACGGGCACGCTTTCCCAGCGTTATCCAATAGTCACTCTGAGTGGGTCTTGCAGGAACAGCAGTGACTGTCCTTCCCTGCCGGGAGCCCTGACTTCCTCTCCAATGAAGGAGCGGTCCAGTGAGCTCAAGCAGGGCGCTGGAAGGCCAGCATCCTGGCGTTTTGGTAGGGATCCCAATTGCGTCGGTCAGTTCGACGCACGCGTCGACGCGTGACCGACTGAAAGGGAACGTCTCGTTACGTATGTAACCCTCGTTCCCTGAAGGAGGGAACGGAGACGCACGCCCCGTCGCCAGGTGCTGTGCTTCAGCTGAAGGCCGAGCCACTTGTTTCGCTCCTCAGTTGAAAAGCGAGGATGCGGTATTCCACTTCAGATTTATACCCGCACAGCGGCGGAGCGTGGACCGCATGCCAATCGATATTGGCTCGTTTAGAAACACTCGAAGCAGATTGGTCTCTGAAAACAGATCCCAATTCGTCGGTCAGTTCCGACGTACGTCTCCGTTCCCTCCTTCAGGGAACGAGGGTTACATACGTAACCGAGACGTTTTGGGTAGAAAAATAGCCCAAGATTTATACACACTATACACCAGCTGAAAAGTCACTCTTAAACTCTGAAAGACCAGTTAAAACCAGAAACGCAGCTTATGATGTGTTTTTGAATCATACCCGTACTGTTATTCAGACAAACAGCACAATTGCGGGTGTGATGTTATGACAGTTCGATAAGCACTAAGTTAATATTGTGTTATTTACTTTTTGGACACAATATTGCCATTATTGTGTCATTATTGCCAATATATCCAAACAACCATTCATCTCCAACCAACATATGTAGTGGTGCTTTGTTCCTAAATGAATCACTGTTTACTGAATGAATCGGTAGAGTGAAAGATTCATGCTTTTTGAATGGTTTGAATTAATCTTTGTTTTTGAATCAGATGATTCAATGACTCATTCATTGGCTGCATCCAAAAATCACATACTTCCCTACTATTTAGTAGGCAAAAACAGCATGTGACAAAAGCAGCATGTCTGAATTCACAGTACTCATAAAAGTATTACTTCCGGCAAGATTCTGAAGTGTGCATCCAATGGACGCTTTACTATCCCATGAGGCCACAGGTGAGGATTTGTGAATGGCGGTGAAGGGACACAGCCATTGCTTAGTTCCTGAATAAATCAGCATTTTTGAATGAATCAGTTTGAATGATTCAATGATTCACTTACAGTCACTTATCGACACCTACTGGTGTATCAGTGTCGTGCAGAAAATAAATGTTTGTACGAATTCACAGAATATGCTTTGTACACCAGCATGTATTAAGAAACTAAGAAATATTGAAATTCCTGTGTTTTACACCTATGGAGTGTGTATTCACACACAAAAATGGCTGTAATACATACTGAGTTGTATTTATGTTCAGACATGAATGCAAATGCGCATTAAGCGTTTTAATTAAGCCTCTTAAAATATGCAGAGCTCCCCTCATAATCTAATGCATCCTCTTAAGGCTAAAAGATACTGAACTAATTTAATCTCACATCCAGTTAAACTCATTCACACTCGGGCAGTGGAAACATCTCTTGTGATTCTTGTTAGTTGGCTCTATTATTTGTCTATGCTTTTTGCTTAAATGGGTCATATTTCCCCCCGAAGTCCGTTTATCATGTTAGCTAATGTTTCTTGTAGTAAAAACTGTCTCAGCATATACAGTATATATGCAATGGTATAATCAATAATTTAATCAGATATGTATTTTTGCTCGTTCAAAAACAACGCAGGACTGACAGTAGAGCGAAAGTATTAAACTTGAACCAAAACATTTTACTAAATACAACAAAAGCATCATAATTTACATACAGTTTGAAGTTACAACCAATTAAAAAATATAGGAAATTGAATTGGTGAATCATTTTTGTGAATCTATTCATTTAAATTGATCATTTGAGCAACTTGAATGAATCAGACTTTCAGATAACTGTTTAGAATGAGTCAATTCACTAGAATGAATCATATGAAAGCTTGTATTCTATTCTATTCTATTCTATTCTATTCTATTCTATTCTATTCTATTCTATTCTATTCTATTCTATTCTATTCATGTTCATTGGCAATTGTGAGCTTTGAAGAAAAATCTGATTTGTGAGATATAAATGATCATTTGAGAGAAAAATACCTTTTTTATTTTGTGGGAAAAAACAACAACAGAATTGCAAGATGTAAACTCAGAATTCTGAGAAAAAAAGTCAGGATTGTGAGATAAAATGTTGCAATGACATTTATATTTACTAAAATATTTAAAAACCTCATTCTTCCCTCGAGTCATTTTGACCCAAAACAGTTTTATTTAAAATTGAGTGTTCATCGGCATGAATGATCCAAGACCTTAGGACTTTTGTCACACTTGAACCACAAATACAAACATACAGAAAAATGACTGGATTCAAGGAGTTTATGTGGTTGAAATTAAAAAAAAAGTAACCCACTTAGGATTGAATGGAATGTGTGGGATGCTTCAGTATACAAGGTTCAGTGTACAAAAACCTAAAAATGCTTAAAATTGAAACTAAAAATGCTAAAAAAAAAAAAAAAAATGATAATGTGTACATCTACATGTGTATCTGAATGCATTCTGAAGAGATAAACTGAAGAGATAATTGACTTTAGGACCCAGCGGAACAGCTCATTTGCTCCATATCAGCTATAAGTCCATCTAGTGGCAAAAGTCATGAAATATCATGTTATATCATTTATTTATTTTTCCCACGAGGTCGGCAGAGATCCCAAATTGATCCAGTGTGAGCAATTTTGAGCTGATTTGAGCTGGTTGTGCATGTATTGGAGAGTAATTTTGGATTTAAGTTGAAAGAATGTGATGAATGTACTTAAATTATATTATTTACTGATAAAATCTATTAATTTAAAGGTAAATAAAAGAAATAATAATAATAAAAAAAAATGCATTCAAAATATAAAAATGGAATGATATAAGCTTTCTGGACAAACAAAAAAAGTGTAATTTAGGGCTTCGAGTCATCTTGACCTGTAAGGGCAGAATTTGTTACAGGATGTGAGGGAAGGATGAAGATTAAATATAACTTAATATTTACATTAATAACTCAAGGGGAGTGTTCAGCTTTGCGGTGATAAAATCGCTCACCAGAAATGCTCCAGCTCAGGTGTTCACCTCTTCAGCTGCAGATCATGAGTGTGTTTGACACTGAGGTCCAATCTTCTCACCGGGGAGGTGGAATATCAGCTGGAAGCCTCAGATCCAGTGCCTGATTGTCCTGGTTGATCATCCCCTACGAGAGAGAAAAGGAGAGTTTTAACTCGAGTCCTGACCATCCACAAACCTCCAGGACGTTCCTGTCGAGCCACTTCGCTCCCTTCAGACGTGGGAAGATGTCTCTCGTGAAGAAGTTCGACAGGTTCTGTCAGGATAGAAACCGATAACAATCAACAAAACACATGATGTGAGGTGTTATTTATGCCAGATTTGACTGTAAAAAGTGTTTTTACATACCACAGTCCATCTGGTGGATGGAGGCATAGGGCTGGAAAAATTTCCATGACATCATCCTTAAAAAATGGTTTAACAGACGGGCAAATTTTTGCAGTTTAATAAGGACAAATATTTACGCACAATAAAATGTGGTTTCATGTTGAAGTTGTTTCCACCAAAGTCTTAACAAGAACAAGCAAAAAACATAAAACCGGGCATTTTAAAGGGATAGTTCACCCAAAAATTAAAATGAAAACTCTGTCATTAATTACTCACCCTAGTTCCAAACCCATAAGACTTTTGTTCAACCTCGAAACACAAATGAAATGAAATCTGGTCCATTGACAGTCCACGCAACTGCCACTTTGACTCTTCAAAAAGTTCAGAAAGAGATCTTAAACTAACCTATGAACAAGCCAAAATAATATAGTATAAATATAATATACTGCATTAAATAAGACTGTAAATATATAGTATAATAATAATAAAATACACTCTAAAAATGTTGGGTTGTTTTAACCCAAATTTGGGTCAAATATGGACAAACCCAGCCATAAAATTTTTTAGAGTGATAGCATTCTTTTTCATTAAAATTATATACACACTCTAAAATTCTGGGTTAAAAACAACCATTGGGTTATTTGGCAACCCAGTGCTGGGTAAATATTGGACAGAACACATGCTGGGTTATTTTTACCCAGCTTGTTGGGTTTTATACTTTAACCCATTTGCTGTTTTTTTTTTTTTTTAAAGTGCTGGGTCAGTCGATTTGATATAGAATTATAGATTTTCATTTTAAATAATAAAAACACACCACAGCTGTGGCGCTAGTTTAGGACAGATGTGTCGTGTTGTGTTTCAGCCCTGGTCGTGCATTCGTTTGGCGGGAGGTGAAACTTCCTGGTGGCTCTGGTGCGTCGTTCGGCTAGCGTTCCCAGATGTTAGCTGTGACTTACATGTAAACAAAAAAGGTCAAATGTGGGACTACAGACATTTTCCTCACAGTAATACATTGATAGGAATACAGTGTAATACAAACCTTAATTTCATTCAGGAATTTCCCCTTCTCTCAGAACAGAACACAAAATCACTGTTGTGTTGACAAATGTATCCAGTTTTAACCGGTTTGGCACAGACCAACAATGGGTTACATTGACCCAGCGCTGAGTAGGTATGTGATGACCCGGCAGCTGAGTTACAGAAAAACTGCCCAGCACTGAGTACAAATATTAAAAATAACCTAATAAAATGACCCAGCATGTGGGTTAAAAAAAGAACCCAGCATTTTTTATAGTGTATAAAACTATGTGTATTGTACACTCTAAAAAATACACTAATACACTTAATACACAATAAGTACACTCAAGCAAACATTTAACCCAACCTCTGGGTTAAAACAACCCAGTTGCTGGGTTTGTCCATTTTCAACCCAACTTGGGTTGTTTTTAACCCAGCATTTTTAGAATGTAATACAGATTCTTATACAGTATATCCATGCTTTTGCTAGATTGTGAGCTTATGGCCACATTGTAAATTGAGTTTTTCATCATTGCAGAGTCATGACGGATGCCTCTTTAGAATGTCACACATGAGATGGAACAGCTATCTGAGGCGCAACATTATGACCTAGATTTAGTTAATGGCACAATTTGACTGACAAGTCATCAGAGCCTGAAACATGGTTTAATCTTCGGCTCAGGTTTATTGAGACCTCTAGGTCACAAATCAGGCCAGTCGAAAGAATGCCATGTTCAGGATGAACACACAGGGATAGGGAGATGATTTGATTAAAGACGGACCCCCGGGGTCCCACATCCTGACAAATGGTGGATGTGTAAGACAGTCTGTGTGCCTTGAGAGTCTGACACACAGCAATATGAAGAAACACAGAGGTGTTGAAAACAAATTGGGAAATCTGGCATCATCCGCCTGCATCCGTTGAATGAGGGATTTGATTAGAGGTTCCCCTGAATGAACAGATTTCACTTGATTTGTTGTTGTGGGCGGCTTCCTGTCTTGAGCATAGGCTGGCGTCCCACTGCTTCATGGAATATTTGACAGGAAATGCTAATGTGGCGTGCACAGATTTCACATCGTTTTAACTTTTTTGATAACATACTGCATGTCTGTGCAGGCCACCCCTCCAAATATCTGCTCACGGTGCATGTGCTGAAAAACCAGGGGCTTTAGTGGTCAGCTTTTGCTCTGGGCTCTTGTTCTCAACTTTCTTTGGCAGTTTTGGGCCATGTCAGGCTTTAGAAACCCCTGCTAGTCCAAGGCTTGACTGCTCTGAGCTTTAATCCAGTCCGGAGATAATGGCACATTTAGAAACTCTAAAGAATAAGCATTAAAATGGCACGAAGTACAGTACATCTTCATTAATGATGTCAGTAAAGGTTGCTTGTTAAATCAAATTATCTAAATTCTGGTTGGATGAGTTAATAATACAAAATAATTGTAATAAAATTACTACACTGTTTGACAAACATGCATAGTAAAATAAACATAAGATACACCACCACATAAAAGTTGCTACATTGCTTTAAAATAAATAGTAAAATAACCATAAAATAAATAACCATAAAAGCTGCTTAGCAATTATAAACTGTAAAATAACAATAAAGTAAAACAACCATAAGTTGCTACATTGCTTGAGAAAAATAAATATCCATATAAAGAATAAAAAAATAAAATTATCAACTACCATAAATAAATAAATAAATACAAAAAAAAACAATACAAGTTTTCTCTGTTGCTAAATTGTAAAAAAAAAAAAAAACAATAAAAATAACAATAAAATGATAATAAAATAATAATAAAACCCTTTTTTTTTTAAACAGTGGCATTTTGTATTATACCAGTGCATTACAGTCAGTTCATGCCTATGAAACCCTTTTACCGTGGTGAAATCACTGCACATGGCTCATAGCTTATTTCTTTGTAAAATATTAGTTCAGTATAGTTCTGTAAAGTACATCCACACAAAGTTAAAAATTATAATAACAAATACATACCAGCTAAGCAAAATCATGAACAGATTTGCATCGCTCTGAGAAAAACGTTGGTATATTTTACATTTGTTTAAAATTTATGACATATGAATATTATCTAAATACCTCATTACAGCTAAAACAACATTTACAAGATGATGAGGTCTTTCCTCAAGTTCAAATTAACCCCTTACTGCACAGAATTACAAGACTTTCTGGTTGTTCTTGTGAAAAAGATGCCATGAGCAAGAATCTGGATGAGAATGTTTTGTCTGGCTCAGTCAACCTCAGGCTAAAGAACAACTCGCTCTTATTTTCACTTGAGGGCAAAAATGATTACACATTCATTTGCATTGAGAATATATTTTGGGCCGCCCTTGAGGCACTTGTCATTAAGGCATTCTGGGAATACAAACTGCCACTGGTCAGATGGAGACCTACTGTATGATTGGCCATCGCAAGAGTAGCAGTTTCAGATTAATCTCACAAACTCGCAATAAAAATGTCCACGTCACATAAAAATAAAATAAAATATTAGTTAATCCTTATATAATTGTTATATACAGTTTTCCAAAAACATCATATATGTAGATCAAAGAACAAATACTTTAATTGCTGTATGATAATAATAATAATAATAATAATAATAATAATAATAATAATAATAATAATAATAATAATAATAATAATAATAATACAAAATGTTAGAATATCCATGTATAATCAGGGAATACAATTTAAATAAATAAATAAATAAATAAATAAATAAATAAATAAATAAATAAATAAATAAATAAATAAATAAATAAATAAATAAATAAATAAATAATGTTAGAAAATCCGTGTATAATTGGGGTATACAACTTAAATCAACCAACCAACCAACCAATCAAATCAAATCAAATCAACCAACCAACCAACCAACCAACCAACTAATCAATCAACCAACCAACCAAATAATCAATCAACCAACCAACCAACCAACCAACCAACCAACCAACCAACCAACCAAATAATCAACCAACCAACCACCAGCCAACCAACCAACCAACCAACCAACCAACCAACCAACCAACCAACCAACCAAACCCAACCAACCAACCAACCAACCAACCAACCAACCAACCAACCAACCAACCAACCAACCAACCAACCAACCAAATAATCAACCAACCAACCAACCAACCAACCAAATAATCAACCAACTAACCAACCAACCAATCAACCAACCAACCAACCAAATAATCAATCAACCAACCAACCAATCAAATCAAATCAAATCAACCAACCAACCAACCAACCAACCAACTAATCAATCAACCAACCAACCAAATAATCAATCAACCAACCAACCAACCAACCAACCAAATAATCAACCAACCAACCAACCAGCCAACCAACCAACCAACCAACCAACCAACCAACCAACCAACCAACCAACCAACCAAATAATCAACCAACCAACCAACCAACCAACCAACCAAATAATCAACCAACCAACCAGCCAACCAACCAACCAACCAACCAACCAGCCAACCAGCCAACCAACCAACCAGCCAACCAACCAACCAACCAACCAACCAACCAACCAGCCAGCCAACCAACCAGCCAACCAACCAACCAACCAACCAAATAACCAATCAACCAACCAACCAACCAACCAATCAATCAATCAATCAACCAAATAATCAATCAACCAACCAACCAACCAACCAACCAATCAATCATGTTACAGGTTTTCCCTTAAACTCTCATTACTCTAATGCATCCTGACATGATTCTCATTTGATATCCTTGCAGATTTAAAACATCTTAATGTTCCCAAAAATGCTTCACTTTCTTTCATTTCATATTTCTTTCTTTGTTTATTTTGGGAGTGACATAAGATCCAGGCATGCTCTTGACAGATTTTGGTGAGATTCACCCAGTTGTTGTTTGTACAGAGGCTTGCAGGGGTGTCAGTCGTGGCAATCTTTCATCCTAAGGGTTCAGCCCATGAGGGTGATGCACAGAAATCTAGTGCATATTTCCTGCAGATGAGGTCAGCTCACCCGGCTGGCATTCATAACTCTTTCTCTGCCTGCTCACTCGTCGGGAAAGACAGCCGCACAGTTGTTCATGCTTGCTTTAGAGTGATTGAACGGCTCTTAGTAACGTATATGAAGAAACTGCATGCTGTACGGCGGCCCACGCGTCATATGCAACATGTTCCAAAATGAGCTTTATTAGATTGTGCTTTAAAGGATTAGTTCACTTTTAAATAAACTTTTGCTGATAATTTACTCACCCCCATGTCATCCAAGATGTCCATGTCTTTCTTTCTTCAGTGGAAAAGAAATGAAGGTTTTTGATGAAAACATTCCAGGATTTTTCTCCATATAATGGACTTCAGTTGGCTCCAAACAGTTCAAGGTCCAAATGACAGTTTCAGTGCAGCTTTGAACGATACGAGACGATGAATAAGGGTCTTATCTAGCCAAACAATCGGTCATTTAAAAAAAAAAAAAAAATTTACACAATTACGTTGAAAAGGTCACGCTTGACGTAGGAGGAAGTACCGAGTCAGTGTTTGCAAATGTGCGGAAGTACCATATACACATATTCATATTCACATAGTCAGTTTATCGTTTAAAATGCCCATTTCGTGTGCGTATAAATGGGTGTTTTAATATTAGAAAGCCTAAAATATTAAAAAGCCTACAGGCTTTCCTGTAGCTCAAACAATAAGAGCGTGGTGCTAGCAACGCCAAGGTCATGGGTTCGATTCCCAGGGAAAGCAAGAACTGACAAAATGTAAAAATGTGTGCCTTGAATGCAATGTAAGTCGCTTTGGATAAAAGCGTATGCCAAATGCATAAATGTAAAAGAAAATTTTCAAGCGTGACCTCAGAACAGAACAGAGCAAGGCGAGCATTTGTGCTTATAAAACAAAAATTTTAAAATGACTGATCGTTTGGCTAGATGAGACCCTTATTCATCGTCTGGTATCGTTCAAAGCTGCACTGAAACTGTCATTTGGACCTTGAACCGTTTGGTGCCCACTGAAGTCCATTATATGGAGAAAAATCCTGGAATGTTTTCATCAAAAACCTTAATTTCTTTTCCACTGAAGAAAGAAAGACATGGACATCTTGGATGACATGGGGGTGAGTAAATTATCAGCAAAAGTTTATTTAAAAGTGAACTAATCCTTTAATCTTTAAAACCCACATCATTTCATCATACACAAAACGGTCAGAATTAAATTAGTCTTCAAAGTGGAATTACAAAGAGGTAAAGGACTAAAACATGATAAGGTTTGCATTAAAAGATTCTTCAAAACATCTCCTTTGCATCAACGTGAATACAAAGAAAAGTGTGGTTTGAAAGAACCTGAGTAAATAATGAAAATGATTTTTTTTTAAGCTCTTTTAAGTCAAGTCAAGTCAAGTCAGTTTTATTGTCACATCACCAAAGCACATGTGCCTTGGAGAGTGAAATTCTTGGGAGCGTGCTCCAGACAATTGCAGTAACAGTTAACATAACCATACAACCTTAAGCAGGTAAAAACAGAAAAAGTGCAATGTGCACATACATATAGTTAGTACACACAGTGTACTATTGGACATACTTACAGTCAGTACTACATTACACATTATACTCTGAAAGTACATGCATACAGTTAGCACCACGTTAAACACTATACACATTAAACACTATACACATTAAGCACTATACACAGAATATACACATTAGACACTATACATATTAGACACTATACACATTAGACACTATACACATTAGACACTATACACAAACACAATACACAGAATATACACATTATGCACTATACGCATTAAGCACTGTACACAGAATATACACATTAAGCACTATACACAAGAAACACTATACACAGAATGTACACGTTCTACATTATTGACATTTGTACGTATAAAATGATGATGATTGTATGTGAACTGGATACAGAATGTCATGAGTGTGCATCGGATGTATCCAGTGGTAAGCTGTTATTTATTACTTAAATAACAGCTGAAGTGATATTTCAGTCAGGTCCACTTAAATCAAAAACACCATAGACAAACTGTTAGTCAACTTTTCATTGGCATATTTTGCATAAAATGTACATTTGGCAACATGGCTCTGTTCTAAATTCCCCATCCTTTTCATGAGCTCCATGAAAAGCCAAGACAGGGAACAGCAGCAGATTCTGGGGACAACCTCCCATTTTTAAACCCCCATTTAGAACAGAGCATGCATCAATGACAACAGAGTGACACTGACTAAGTTTAGCACCGTTTAAGGAGGAGCTGGGGTGGAGGTGGGTTGCAAAGCAGCGTGCAGCAGAAGCAGCCGAGCAGGCAGACTGAACTGAAGCTGCGCTTAAGTAAGGCGATCTGTTTGAGAGTTGCCAATTGAGTGCATAGGAATTGGATCAGCTGATATGGGCGGGGTTGGAATTTTTCCATTCAGCTGATAGCGGAGCTTGTCTATGTGGCCTGCCTGAACTAACGCAGAATGCTTGATTTATTCATGATTCAACTATAATGATTTATCATTAATATCGAGTCATAATAACATAAAATGATCCACATCTCAGGTCATAAACCCGGTAAACGAATCACTAAAATTCATGTTCCATACATATTAAAAGCATCTTTCGCTGGGATATTATTCATTAATATGGAAAGCAATTTAAAGCACCTTTAAGTTGAGAATCAAGCAAAAACAGCTGTTAGATGATCCTTATATAATCGTGGTATAAAATTTCCCAAAAGCATCACAGGTAGATCAAAGTACAAGTACATTGCCAAATACTTTAATTGCTGTAACTGACAGTTAAGTGGAGCCAGATGCATATAAATGTTGTCATTTTCTGCAAAAGTGTAGCCGTGTTCTTCCACAGCAATTTATTTCATTTTAACATATTTATGAAGGCTGTAGATCAAAGCAAAGTCAGGTAGAACAGCGTAAAATCACTCGCATGTAATCACTGGCTGCTTAGATGCATTCCTAGTTTTGCTTCTTCACTGACACTAATCAATAAATGATTATGTGAGATTTATGCAACCCATATTTATGAATATCACTGAGAAATTCATGTCATCTATCACAATAACCTTTCCTGTAAGCAGGAATTGGTCAAAGGCTGCATGGAATCAAATATGGAAATGCTGTTGTTCAAGAAAATAGACACCACTATCGATTAAGGAAACATGAATTATAGGATTTCAAATAAGTTTGGATTTCAAATGAAATTGCATGATAACACTGGATATATATATATATATATATATATATATATATATATATATATATATATATATATATATATATATATATATATATATATATATAATATATGACATGACATGACATGAATTTCCAATTCATGATATTCATAAATATGGGTTGCATAAATCTCACATAACTATAAAATGATTAGTGTATTTACTGATTAGTGTATAATATATAAATTACTATTTATAGATTCCAAGCAATGTAGCAATGTTTATAGGGTGTTTTATTATTTTTAATTTAATTTAACTTTTTATTTTATTTTATTTTAAACATGTCAAATAGTGCAGAAACTCAAGCACTTTTTGTAAAAAAAATAAAAATACATTTAACAATGAATTTAAAATATATATTTAATATTTTTTTGTGATATATATATATATATATATATACACACTCACCTAAAGGATTATTAGGAACACCATACTAATACTGTGTTTGACCCCCTTTCACCTTCAGAACTGCCTTAATTCTATGTGGCATTGATTCAACAAGGTGCTGAAAGCATTCTTTAGAAATGTTGGCCCATATTGATAGGATAGCATCTTGCAGTTGATGGAGATTTGTGGGATGCACATCCAGGGCACGAAGCTCCTGTTCCACCACATCCCAAAGATGCTCTATTGGGTTGAGATCTGGTGACTGTGGGGGCCATTTTAGTACAGTGAACTCATTGTCATGTTCAAGAAACCAATTTGAAATGATTCGAGCTTTGTGACATGGTGCATTATCCTGCTGGAAGTAGCCATCAGAGAATGGGTACATGGTGGTCATAAAGGGATGGACATGGTCAGAAACAATGCTCAGGTAGGCCGTGGCATTTAAACAATGCCCAATTGGCACTAAGGGGCCTAAAGTGTGCCAAGAAAACATCCCCCACACCATTACACCACCACCACCAGCCTGCACAGTGGTAACAAGGCATGATGGATTCATGTTCTCATTCTGTTTATGCCAAATTCTGACTCCACCATCTGAATGTCTCAACAGAAATCGAGACTCATCAGACCAGGCAACATTTTTCCAGTCTTCAACTGTCCAATTTTGGTGAGCTTGTGCAAATTGTAGCCTCTTTTTCCTATTTGTAGTGGAGATGAGTGGTACCCGGTGGGGTCTTCTGCTGTTGTAGCCCATCCGCCTCAAGGTTGTGCGTGTTGTGGCTTCACAAATGCTTTGCTGCATACCTTGGTTGTAAAGAGTGGTTATTTCAGTCAAAGTTGCTCTTCTATCAGCTTGAATCAGTCGGCCCATTCTCCTCTGACCTCTAGCATCAACAAGGCATTTCCGCCCACAGGACTGCCGCATACTGGATGTTTTTCCCTTTTCACACCATTCTTTGTAAACCCTAGAAATGGTTGTGCGTGAAAATCCCAGTAACTGTGCAGATTGTGAAATACTCAGACCGGCCCATCTGGCACCAACAACCATGCCACGCTCAAAATTGCTTAAATCACCTTTCTTTCCCATTCTGACATTCAGTTTGGAGTTCAGGAGAATGTCTTGACCAGGACCACACCCCTAAATGCATTGAAGCAACTGCCATGTGATTGGTTGATTAGATAATTGCATTAATGAGCATTAATGAGAAATTAAACAGGTATTCCTAATATCCTATATATATGAGTATATATATATATATATATATATATATATATATATATATATATATATATATATATATATATATATATATATATATATTATTATTATTATTATTATTATTATTATTATTATTATATATATATATATTTTTTTTTTTTTTTTTGGCTAGATAACTTATATTTCAGCTGTACTTCTTGAGTAGGAATGTGCAACTATTGACTCAATTTCCATTTCATATACACATTTACATAGTAAAACTTTACTGAAGTCAGTTATTCATTTTTCATGAGTTCTGAAGCAGCTTTGACACATTCATTCTCTGGCCAAATTGATAGACCCGGAAACCTGCCCTAGTCCCTCCATTATTGTGAAAGGTTAGAACGGAATAAATATCCATGCGTGTGACTGTGAGGAGGGGAGAGCCAAGAGATATTTCACTTGGGGAGAAACACATTTCATATGCAAAGAAAATAAATTACGATAAAACATAATGCCAAATCGCTGCCTGTCAGTGATTTTTCCATTTATGGCCATTTCCTTGGCACAGTAATCAAAAAGCTCAAGTCACCCTGAAGAGAGATGAACACAGAAATATATTACTACAGAGAAATCATATTCCTGCATCCAGAAATCAATGCAGCATTTAGTCAAATCCCAAAGTAACAAGCCTGCTTGCCTGCTGAAATATAATTATGGCACAATATTGTGGTTGCTATTGTTGCCCATGCACATGACGAAATCTCCTGAGTTCTTGCAGCATTTTATGGCAACGCTTTAGTAATCACAGCAATGCCATCTTCTCTCCTTTACCAAAACGACTGGGAAAAGTGGTCAGATTCATGATTCATGTGCTTCTGATCCAATGCATTTCAACACTATTTGTTATTTATTCACTTGCACTTATTGATCAAACGATAAAGCTGCTTAAGTGAGTCCTGTGCCACTAGTGCATTAATAATGATGTTTTCCAAACAAACAGATAGTCCAGCCCCAAACTCCATCTCTAAGTTTTCTGATTGGCCAACACATGTTGCTAGTGGTCAGATGACGAAGTTAGGAATTGCACACTACATTGTAGCATATACTTTGCACAATATGCACATATTCTGTGTATATAGAATATCCAAATGTTGCATTTGCAAAAAGATGCACCAGAATATTGAAAGTATAAAGTGCAAAGCACTGAATCATATATGCCACAATGCATTGCTCGACTTCCAAGTTTATTATTTCTAAGATGACATTTTTTTGACTGAAGAATCACAGTTTTTACAGTTGTGCACTGCAAGTATGCCACTGGCAGAGAGTCATCAGACAGTTTTCTGATTGGCCAACACATGCAGGAATTGTACACTACCATACTTACATTATAATAATTAAGTATTCATACTTTGCACAGTATGCATATATTCTGCATATACTACATTTTTAAAAATGTGTAGTAATGTATCCCAAGATTTTTAGCATCTTTATTTTGATTCATTATTTGATATAGGACTGTCAAAATATGTATGTTTTTGTTTTGTTTTTTACATAAAATTATTTAAAAATGCAAAAAAATAAATACAAATTTAAAAAAACTTTTTAGTGTATACTGAGCAGTATGTAGTAAATATTATGCTAGTATTCTTCATTGTGGTCTCAAATGTGGCACGGCAGCAGGAGCTCACAATGAGACGTTATGCATATGAGGGGGTTTCTCGAGCACCGGTGACGTGCTGTGACACAAGAGAAGAAAGTCACGGGTTAGCATGGCCTTTATCACTAACGTGACTCTCATCCGGTTCGGCTGCAAACATGTCATATCACATCCGCCATTCCTGACAACAGCTAGGTGATGTCTCTCCGGGACTGTTTTGCTGCTTCTCTGTGAAGCAACACTGTGTCTGTGTGAGCTTGCACTGACAATTCTTCAGCTGCTCGAGCACTTCAGAGACGAGCCGGCTACATCAGTGTTTTGTCGGGCTTCTTGACTATTTATAACAATGTTCACAGTCGAGGGAAGGTGTGTTGTGCAACTAACAGGTGAAAAATAGTTCTGTCATGTGCTCAAACAAAAAGTCTTTATAATCCCAGAGGAAAATGTTCTGAAACTAAGTTTCATTTTGATTCCAACGTTTCTCTAAAAGTCTTTGGGAGAAATAAAATGACCACAAATGAGTACAGCGCTGTAAGATTACTGTGGATTGCAGAACTGAAAGAATTTGTCCTTGAAAGAATTTAATGAGAAATGTCCGACTTTTGACTACAAAACAGTTTGAGATATTGATCTCTTCTGAGACTTTATATAAACGTTATACAAAGTATAACTTTGTCTCATATGTAAACACAAATATTGTGACATTTTTAATATTAGAACCAAAGGATTTTTCCAAAAAGAGAAAGATCTTATAATTCACAATTTTCAGATATTAACAAATATTACATACTGCTTTTTCAGTAACATCAAAATTACGTTTTGTCAGTGCTATAGCCTTGCTTCAACATACACTAATGTTTAAAATCTGGAGTTAATATATATATATATATATATATATATATATATATATATATATATATATATATATATATATATATATATTAAATGTATTGATTTATTTAGATCAGCAAAGATGCATTCAATTGATCAATAGTAAAAATAATAATAATAATAAAAAAATAGGATGGTTTTTAACACGTTGTTACCATGAATTAGCACATTTTAATCATATTTTAGCACATTACTAGCATTAAGTAGCATGTTTGCTAACATGAAATTGTGTGCCTAGATAGATACATTTACATTTATGCATTTGGCAGATGCTCTTATTATTTGAGCTACAGGATAGATGGATGGATGGATGGATGGATGGATGGATGGATGGATGGATGGATGGATGGATGGATGGATGGATGGATGGATGGATGGACGACTCAAACACAGACGGATGTGAACAGGTTTATTGTCAGCGGAGCACGAGGCAGTAAACAGTGCAAGATAATGGAGTGGCAGTGGTAACGGAATAAATAGTCTTAACTGAGTGTAATAGCGGCGATGGTTAGGGAATGCAGACTCGGGAGGGTTATCGTGATGATCCAGGAGAAAGCTCGGGAAACAGTTCTTGGAAAGCTCGGGAGAGAAGTCTCTGGGAAGATTCGCATAAGTCACAGATAGAGTCCGGGTAACGGTGACGAGACCAGACACTGTGAGTGAGGTGAGTGCTGGCTTTATAGTGCAGGGGAAGATTGCTTGCAGGTGCAGGTGCTCAGAATTCCGGTGATGAGGAGCGGATGGGCGGGGCGAAGTGGGAGTCTGGTGCAGGCGGCGTGGCAGAGTCCGTTACAGTTCCCCCCTCCCCACGGGCAGCTCCGGAGGACCGTCGTGGGCGACAACGAGGACGGCCTCGGCCCCGAGGCGCTGGTCGGTCGGGATGGGCTGAGTGGAATTCTTGCAGGAGAGAGGGGTCAAGGATGTCATCTCGGGAAACCCAGCACCGTTCCTCAGGGCCGAATCCCTCCCAATCTACCAGATACTGAAGCAGACCGCCTCGTCGTCGAGAGTCCAAGATCTCCCGTACCCGGTAGATGTTGAGGTCCTCCGGATCCAGGGGAGGCGGCGGTACGGGTTCAGCACCAGTTTCTGTGGGAGGAAGCACAAGGGGTTCAGTGTATGGCTTTAACAGTGAAACATGGAAAGAAGGTGAGATACGGTACTGTGGGGGGAGTTGGAGACGGTATGTGACTTCGTTTATCTGCCTTAGGATCTTGAACGGACCGGCGTAACGGGGACTCAGCTTTCGGCAGGGCAGCCGTAGACGCATGTCCCGGGTGGAGAGCCAGACTAGTTGTCCCGGATAATAATGGGGGGTGGGTCCTCTCCGTTGATCCGCTTGCTGTTTTTGTCTACGGACTGCCCGCTGAAGGTGGACGTGAGCTGAGTCCCACACCCTCTTGCTCTCCTGGAACCAGTGATGGACAGCTGGAACTTCCGTGGGCTCACCTGTCCAAGGGAAGAGAGGGGGTTGATAGCCGAGGTAACATTGGAAGGGGGTGAGGTGTGTGGAATCCTGTCTGAGGGAATTCTGGGCATATTCGGCCCACGGAAGGTACCGGCTCCAGCTGTCCTGGTGGCGACCGCAGTAGGCTCTGAGGTACCTCCCGATTTCTTGAATTTTCCGCTCAGTCTGGGCGTTACTTTGTGGATGGTACCCGGAGGTTAGACTGACCGTGACACCGAGGAGGTCAAAGAAAGATTTCCAGACGCGAGAAATGAACTGGGGCCCACGGTCTGACACGATGTCCTCGGGGAGGCCAAAATGTCTGAAGACATGCTGGAAGAGGGCCTCAGCCGTTTCCAGAGCCGTGGGCAGTCCTTTCAGTGGAATTAACTTGCAGGCCTTGGAAAACCGATCTACCACCACCAGGACACAGGTGTTTCCATCCGACGGTGGCAGATCGGTCATAAAATCCACCCCCAGATGGGACCAAGGACGACGAGGGACGGGCAGAGGGAGGAGTTTGCCTTCGGGTAGCCTTCGGGGTGTTCGGGTGGTGGCACAGACTGAGCATCCACCAGTATCGATCTTGCAAGAGCGAGAGGGTACGCTGGCTGCCTGGGTGTCCAGAGCCCGGAGATGTGTGTGCTTGGTCCAGAAGGGTCAGGCGGAGACTTGATGGAACATACGTTCGACCCTCTGGACCCCCCGGCGGAGCAGGTTCACTGTGAGTTGCGTCCTCTATGAGCTGGTCGATGGTCCATTGGATGGGGCTTACCACGATGGCTGGAGGGAGAATCAGTTCTGGTTCCTGGGAGGGGTTTCCGGGGTTGAACTGACGAGATAAGGCGTCGGCTTTGGTATTCTTTGTGCCGGGACGGTAGGTGACTGTAAAATGGAACCGGGTGAAGAACAAAGCCCAGCGGGCTTGGCGGGGGTTGAGTCGTTTGGCCGATCGGAGGTACTCGAGATTTCTGTGGTCAGTGATGACTTGAAAGGGGTGCAGGGCTCCCTCCAGCCAGTGTCTCCATTCTTCCAACGCTAGTTTGATAGCGAGCAACTCACGGTTCCCGATGTCGTAGTTTTGCTCCGCCGGGGACAGCTTCTTGGAGAAATAGGCGCATGGGTGGAGACGAGGAGGCTCTCCCTGCCGCTGCGAGAGTACGGCTCCTACCCCGGTGCTAGAGGCATCAACTTCAACCACGAAGGGGAGTTCCGGATCAGGGTGAACCAGGGTAGGAGCCGAGCAGAATGCCGCTTTGAGGCGGGCAAAGGCGTTGGCCGCGTCAGTGTTCCAGAACAGAGACTTGGGCCCTTTCCGAAGTAGGGCAGACAGGGGGGCAGCAATTGAACTGAAGTTACGGATAAATCGTCGGTAAAAGTTGGCAAACCCTAGGAATTTCTGGAGATCTTTAACGGAGGTGGGTGTGGGCCAGGACTGTACTGCTCTCACCTTCCCCTGATCCATCTTGACGCCGCTCTGGTCGATGATGTATCCCAAAAACTGAGTTTGGCTGCGGTGGAACTCGCATTTTTCCAGCTTCAAGAAGAGGTGATGTTCACGGAGTCTCTGGAGGACCTGCGCAACGTGGGATGGATGTTATTCCGGGGAGGACGAGTAGACCAGAATGTCGTCGATGTAGACGATGGCAAAGCAATGTAGGAAGTCACGGAGAATCTCATTCATAAAACCCTGGAACACGGCGGGGGCGTTGGAGAGACCAAAGGGCATGACCAGGTACTCGTAATGGCCAGCGTGAGTTATGAAAGCTGTTTTCCACTCGTCCCCTTTCCTGATGCGGATGAGATTGTAGGCGCTGCGCAGGTCCAGCTTTGTGAAGATGCGAGCCCCCCGCAGCTGTTCCAGAGCGGCTGGGACCAGGGGAAGAGGGTACCGGAACTTGACGGTTTGAGCATTGAGGTGGCGATAGTCGATACAGGGCCTCAAGCCTCCGTCCTTTTTGGCAACGAAGAAAAAGCTGGCAGCGGCAGGGGAAGTGGAGGGTGGGATGTAATTCTGCTTGAGGGCCTCCTGCACGTACTCCTCCATGGCCTGTTGTTCCGGGATGGACAGAGGGTAGATGCGCCCTTTAGGGAAGGAGGCCCCAGGCAGCAGGTCGATCGCGCAGTCCCATGGCCGGTGAGGTGGTAGTTTGGTGGCCAGTCGCGGGCTGAATACATCCTGGAACGCCCGGTATTGCTCGGGAAGGTCGGTGGCAATGGTAGCGGGGGGACTTTCGATGGTCGTGGAAGCAAGAGAGACCCGGGGTGGGGATGTCGGAGGATGGATTTTCTGAATAGGAGAAAGACAGTTATTCAGGCAGGATGGGCTCCATTTCAAAACCTCACCCGACTTCCAGCAGATGTTAGGGGAATGGGCAGTAAGCCACAGGCGTCCCAGGACGACGTCGGCCGTGGAACCCTCCAGCACCAGAAACGAAATGGATTCCCGATGAAGGCAGCCGATCTGGAGGGAGAGCTCGGTGGAGGCGTAGCGTATGCACCCGCGGCCCAGCGGTTTTCCCAAAATGGAGTGAGCTCGGAAAGGTGTCGCGAGTGGGAACTTGGTAGCCTGGAGTTTCTGAAGTAGGGAAGCGGAAATGAAGTTGCCAGCGGCACTGGAATCAATCAAGGCTTTGGCTGAAAGAGAGTGACAATCCGAAATTACCAGCACATTAGTGTATGATAACGAGGTGACTGGAAGCTTAACCTGAAGGGTACTCACCGCTGGGCGTGGAGGTCGGACCGGGCAGGTATCGCGGTAGTGGCCCTGACCTCCACAATACAGGCAGAGGTGCATACGCTCTCTTTCTGATGGTGATAATCGTAGCTGGTCCACTTGCATGGGTTCTGGTGCTGGGAGTCGATGGTCCCACGGAGGATGCAACGGGTTCGGGGGAAGGGAGCAGGCCGAGAGGTTTTGTGACACCAGAATGGAGGATTGGATCAATTTTTCCAGACCGATGGTTTCGTCGTAGATGGCCAGATGTGCACGAATCTGCGGGTCTAATCCTTGGCGAAAGGCAGCCATCAGCGCTGCCTCATTCCAGCCACTGGAGGCTGCAAGGGTGCGGAATTGTAATGTGTATTCATGGATGGGAAGGGTACCTTGCTGGAGTCGGAGCAACTGATTCTGTGCGGCGATGGGACCCGCAGACCGGCTGAAAACCTCCCGGAAATGGTTAGTAAAGGCTTCCAGGGTTTGAGTGACAGGTCCGCCAGCCGCCCAGATCGCCTGGGCCCATTGGAGAGCTCGTCCGGTCAGGAGAGAGATCATAAAGGCGATCTTTGCTCGTTCTGAGATAAACTGGCGGGCCTGAAGCTCAAAATATAACGAGCACTGCAACAGGAACCCGTTGCAATTCTCCGCCTCGCCATCGTAGGGCGCTGGCCGGGCCATGGGACAGGCGGAGGCAGACGAAGAAGAGGCTCCCAGTTGTAGTGCTAAGTGGAGTGCTTGGGTTAGCTCGGGAATCGAGATGGACTGGGGTGAAGAGGAATCGGCCGCTACTGCCTCGGTCCGCAGATTGGTCTGGTCTTCTGTCATGATGGACGACTCGAAAACACAGACGGATGTGAACAGGTTTATTGTCAGCGGAGCACGAGGCAGTAAACAGTGCAAGATAATGGAGTGGCAGTGGTAACGGAATAAATAGTCTTAACTGAGTGTAATAGCGGCGATGGTTAGGGAATGCAGACTCGGGAGGGTTATCGTGATGATCCAGGAGAAAGCTCGGGAAACAGTTCTTGGAAAGCTCGGGAGAGAAGTCTCTGGGAAGATTCGCATAAGTCACAGATAGAGTCCGGGTAACGGTGACGAGACCAGACACTGTGAGTGAGGTGAGTGCTGGCTTTATAGTGCAGGGGAAGATTGCTTGCAGGTGCAGGTGCTCAGAATTCCGGTGATGAGGAGCGGATGGGCGGGGCGAAGTGGGAGTCTGGTGCAGGCGGCGTGGCAGAGTCCGTTACAGATAGATAGATAGATAGATAGATAGATAGATAGATAGATAGATAGATAGATAGATAGATAGATAGATAGATAGATAGATAGATAGATAGATAGATAGATAGATAGATAGATAGATAGATGTTTTTATCTCAGAATAATAATAATAATTTTAAATAAGATTTCAGTAAGTTTACTTTCTCAAGCCAGCTTAATAAAGTTCCTTTGGACCAAAGGAATCCTGAAAAAAAAGTGTCCCGGTTTCCACAAAAATATTAAGCAGCACAGATGCTTTCAACATTGCTAATAATCATAAATGTTTCTTGAGCAGCAAATCCTCATATCAGAATGATTTCTGAAGGATTATGTGACACTGAAGACTGGAGGAATGATGCTGAAAATACAGCTTTGATCACAAGAATACATTACACTTTACAATATATTCAAATACAAAACAGCAATTTTAAATTATAATAATATTTCATAATATTACAGATTTTACTGTTGTTTTAATCAAATAAATAAAGCCTTTTCATGGTATATTCTGCATACTTGAAAGCTCCAGTCTCTCATTGATTTGACCTGCATGAAAACAGCGAGCAGCACAATATTCAGCTGTGTGTTCAACAGAAGAAAGAAAGCCATGCATTTCTGGAACGACATGATGGTGAGTAAATAATGACAGATGAACTAATCCATTAACAAACAGAACTTATTTCTTTTAAAGCTGACGGTCATTCGTGACAGATCGCATTGTGTTGTCGTAACATCGCAGTGATATTTTGGGATGCATCTAAAAGCGGTTGTTTGCATCAGACGGAGGGTTCGTTTACCCTGCAGGTTAAAAGGCATATCAGCAGGCTGCTTGAAAACCAAAGACCCCATTTCCATTCACATCTGCAATGACTAAAAAGCCTAATGGCTATAAACAGCGCTAATTCTTTGTCCTTTGACACCAGGCCTCAATAAACCAGAATGGCGAGATATTGAAGGGTTTTTTTTCTGTGAAAGCACACGTGAACGACCGGAGCCTGCGGGTGGTGGAATTCACGCTGTGGAAATGGAGTAACCACATAATAACATGCACAGCTGCCTCCGAATCCGTTTTAATACTTTTCTCGAAGGGAATACGGTCCGGTGGAAGCAATGGGAAAAGCTGCTCTGAGGTCCGTGGCTCCCGGTAGCGAAGGAATAGATCAGGCAAATCTATTAGGAAACATTAAATGTCTCCAAATAATTCAATGGCTGGTCACAGTTTGACACAGCATGCCACCATACATCCGTGTGTGGTTTCCCAGTCACATTACTGTGTGCACTCACCGGCTTAGATTTATACAGATGCCTCCTAAAATCTCATTTGGGGGCATTTTAAGCCGCTTTTTGTGACAAACACATCTCTAAAATGATTTGAAAAGTTCTTGTGCTAACAAGTTCGGAGGGTAGATAACTTTTAATGGTACAATAAAAAGAGAAAGTGCTTGGAAATGTTTGCTTGTGCATTTTATACCTGTTCCACAGGGGAGAAGGAATGAGAGAGAAGATAAAGAAGAATAATTAATGTTTGCAGGAATATTGGAAATGCGCATTATTCCCTAAAAGCTGAGAGCCAAATTGGGATTGGAGTCGTTGTATTGGTACAGTACAAATGACAATAACAGCTTGAAATGAAAGTGGTCTTTTTAGAGCAGCAAGAAATCACACGGCCTGTACCGCAGCTCTTATTTATTGTAAGTAACTGCAACAGCTGGCGGCTCGGAGAAAATCATTGTGAAATTGTGAAGGGTCATTCAAAACAAACTAACAAACACACTTTTGACTGACCTCTACGATGCTGAACTTTTGTGATGTAATACAGCAATAGTTTGCTCTTTTTCTCCCCCCTCTCTGGCTCTCACACCTTCATGACTTTTCTGCACTCAGAAGTGAAGCTATGGAAAACGCAGAGACCCGGCATGTCTGCGTTCACGTTTGGCTTGATACACTTATTTTAATATGGTATGAATGCACGTATTAAATAAATAAATAAATAAAAGGGTAACACTTTATTTGACAGTGTTACATATGTTACATGTACTTACCATAGTAATAACAGTCAATTATGCATAATTACATGCAACTAACCTTCAACCAAATCCTAATCCTACCCTAACCCTATAGTAAGTACATGTAGTTCATTAATATTACTCAGTACTTAAATATATAATTACACTGTAACAATGACACCTTAAAATAAAGTGTAATCAAAAAAGATCCAAGACCTAAAGTATTATTAATATAGCAAGGATGCATTAAATTGATCAAAAGTGGTTATGGTTGTCCTTGAGTGTCTTGTTTGTCTTGAGCAGTTAAACTGCCCAATGTTCTTCAGAAAAAAAATAAATAAAAAATCTTAGATTTCCAGCATCTTTTGCATATTTGAACCCTTTCCAGCAGTGACTGCATCTCTTACACCGAGGACGACTGAAGGTCTCAAACACAACTATTAAAAAAGGTTCAAACATTAATTTAGTACTGCCCTTCAGAAGCAACAGAAGATACTTGCATGTATCCCGAAAGACAAATTAAGGACAATTTGCCCTGATATAAAAATTAGTAATGCATCGGGCCCTGTTATATTATTGATCTGAGTGTACGGTCTGAAACTAATGGCGCAGGTGCACTTATCCATTTTTGTTAGTCGTTTTTAATGATTGAAAAAAACGGTCGGTGCACCAGGCGCATGGTCCAAAAGGGTTTTACCCAGTCTCTTAATGAGTCATGGGTGTGTTTTGGGCGTAATGTACACTAAACCAATCAGAGTCTCATCTCCAATTCTCTTTAAAATCCAGTTGTGCTCGTGCCATGGCGGATTCGCTATTTACATGGCTGAATTAGTGAGCGGACATACTAAAATCTTCTCCAGAGAGGAATCCTTTTATTTAAAAAAATAAAATAAAATAAAATAAAATAAAATAAAAAGTGTTCTGCTACGCCTCCCTGTGTGTGTAATAAGCAGAGTGTACGCACACTGTGCACCGGCCTATAGGCTTATTACTAACACCGCCTTTAAATAACACAAAAACTACTGCTATTTTGTGAAACTAAAAATGACTGCGCCATTGACCAACAGAAACCTAGTCTAAAGTTAATAGCACAGTCGTTTTCAGTTCCTCAATATAGCAACGCACCAACAATGCTCCTGAACACACCTGGTTTTCAGACCACGGGTGAACAGATGGACGCGACTGCATTTGCTAATTAAACAACGTGATGCTGGATGTGAAAATGATAACTGCGTCAGGCTGAAACTAGCAAAACATACTTGCGTCGTGCCTGGCATCGCATTGTGCTGGGTGTATGATAGGGCCCATCGCATTTCCTGCTGAGAAAAATCTCTACATAATAACTTGCTCCACCTCTGAAACAACTTTCCTTTTCGGCTGACATCACAAACTCAGCTTATTTTTTTTTCACTTGAATCCATGGTTTAGTAACGTCCATTTTTCTACTATCCAATCAAGTCCCACCCAACATTTATTCTGATTCATTAAAGTTCAATGTGATGCAGATGCCATTTCACATTGACTTTAACCAGCAGCATATCTAATTCTATTTAGATTATCTTCTCAGAGTCTTTTGTACAGGCACACCAGGATAATTAGTCCATTGCCTGCACTGATTGTACGTACAAGGTTCAAATCCCTTGCTGGTGAAAGTCTGATAAATATACATGGGTGGCACTGCATCATTCTGACAGGACAGTGGTCGCAGTGCCCTCTGTGAAAAAAATAAAGCATTCATTATTCTCAATTACGCTTTAGTCCCAGAAAGATATAACCACCCACGCTGGAGGTGGGCAGGGAAACGACCCGCTGGCAGGGACAGCGAACACAACAGCTGTTGCTACCAGCAAGCCAAACCCAGAGAGCACATTTTGACATCGTGTCTCTCTTGTGTGCGATCTGTCCCCCAGCCCACATTCGTCGTCCAATAACATTTTACAAATCACTGCCCAGCTTGAGAGCAATTCATATTATTTTTGCCATTGGGGGAGATACATCTTTATGTTATTAAAACAGGAGAAACATCTTGACTCTCTTCCTTTGGAGGGAGTCCTGTGCAGAAAGTCTCTTTGCTTGAGGTGTCATTCAGCTTAACTGCACACTTAGAGGCACTTCTAATTGGCATGGAAAGCAAACACAGTTCATTTCGCTCATACATTTTTACCATTCAAACATTTGAAGTGGGGAATGTTTTTTTAAAATGCATTTATTTAATCAAAAATACAGTAGAAAAATGTAATATTATTGCAATTTAAAATTGCTGTTTTCTATGTTAATATATTGTAAAATGTAATTTATTCCTGTGATCACAGGTGAATTTATCAGGTCTGATATGATGATTTCCTGCTCAAGAAACATTTATGATTTTTATCAATGTTAAACAAAAGTGTAACTTTTTTTTTTTCAGGATTCTCCAATGAATAGAAAGCTCAAAAGAAAAAAAAAACATTTATAGAAAAATAAATAAAAATAAATAAATAAAAAAAATATATATACACACACTCTACACCCTGGCTTCATTTAGTACACACGGATACATGAATATGTAAATTAGCCCCGCCTCCACTCACTCACACCAGCTTGGACTACCAGGGGCCTGTACTATGATGGTAGTTTAACAAACTCAGGGTTACAGGATTAGTTTCGAGTTGACAAAACCAAACCAATCTATTCAGGCTTTGTTGGTCCCATGATGCTGATCATCAGCTTTCTGTGTCAACTCAGGCTTTGATCCTGAGTTTAGGAGTTTAGCTGTGACATCAGTAGTGAACAGCCACTTCTCGCGAGAGAAGCAGATTTCAGAGGGGATTCATTTCTCTCTTCTGCAGAAAATTACATGATTGAAACATATTAAGAATGTAAACAAATTTACACAGCAAGAAGAGGACAACTTCAAGAAAAACCTTAATGCAAGTAAAAGATAAGAAGTTAGTTTAGTTGATATATATAGAGAGAGAATTTAACATTTAAGCTCACATGTAGTAATTTTTATAGCTTTATTTATTGATTTTAAAGCTTATTTGTATGACCTTTATATAGGCTATTTATATTAATTTCAACTAAGTGCCTATTAATGATTGATTAACTAAAATGATACATGTGTAACTGATTAAGGGTATAATAATTACATAAATTATATCTTAATCATTCAAAATTATTATTATTATAAATAAGCATTGTTAAAAGCCAGACACTTTAGTCTTTAAAAACATGTGTAGTGACTTCTAATTTGGAGTAGAAACAGGGGGAGTGACTTTATTGCATCAGAGGTGTGTCACTTTGCTCTCAACTGATTGGTCCAATTTCAGTTTGAGATGTCTTATCCAGAACATAACCTGCCCTGGAGTAATGGCTAAAGCCAAACCACTTTCATGGTACATAAACCCAGGATTGGCACAAACTAAGCTTAAACATATCTGGCTAGCCAGCTTCATGCTATAGGCCCCTGATCCACTCAGCTGTAGCAACGCTACAGGCAAGAAGACATATTGGTTTAATTCAGCCATACTGTATATGTTTGAACCAGAAACTGACAAAATCGATGAATCAGAATTGTAATGCGTTTTATGTATCATTCTCTACAACGTCGGACACATAACAGTAGTTGATATGATTAGCCTTTTGCTTGACTACGTTATGTGTTGCTAATGTTACACAAACCATGATCCTGTTTACCATCTCAAGCTGATGATACACAGGGTAACTTTTTGAGCAATGTTGCTGAAAGATGTTGCTTGGGCACTTTCCCTTTGAGAAATATCCAAATATCCAAAGAGAAATTTGTTGGCCATTCTCAATTGGAAAAAGCCCACAGCAACATCTTTCAGCAACATTGCTCAAAAAGTTACCCCATGTATCATCAGCTTTAGAGTCAGACAGATGCCTTCTGAAAATCAGCATCCTTATAGAAATGCATTGAACGTCATAGAACGTCAGTAGAGAAAGGCATATAATTCATCATAACATCCTAATATACATCATATACATAATTCATTGCTATATTGCTATATGAACCTGACTTTCCCTGTCCCGTCTTAAAGGTGCTCTGGTGCTCACTGTGAAAAAGCCCCGCCCCACTTGTGACGGGATTGGTTACATGTTTGTGACAGTAGGAAATGGGTGTGTTTTTGAGACTGACTTTGGTACACTGCAGTTTTGAGGAGAAAATGGAATGGAATTTACACATTGTTTGTCTTAAAGTATATTATAAAAAACACCACATAGACAAACAAACAACTTTAAATGAATATAACAGACTTCACAAATAGACTACTTGCTTGTTGAATGACTCATTTAGTTTACCAGTTCTCCTTGCTGCTAAGCAAATATATATACTTTATTTATTTTTTGACACCAACATGGCAGAGTTTGGCAAATCCAATGAATAATTAGTTTTCAAAGTGCTCTTTGTTTTTGTAAACAAGACTTGACAGATTAAAAAAAAACAACAAAAAAAACACCATGTGTGGCGTAATATAAGCATCTGACACATGCATAAATGTACATCAGACAATCCGTGGGTGTGCTGAGATGTCTAAGTTTGAGACTGAAAGAGGAGTAATCAAAAAAAGATGACTGCTTGAAGGAAGCAAATGGGTTTTTCTCAGTCTCTTCAAAAGTATGCAAAAAGTTTTCAGTTCAAGTTTTAGCTCAGCCCCAAGTTGGGACCTGAATGCTTTCTAGAAGAACTGCACATTGACAGATAAATGTGTTCCCTCTTTAATAAATGGTAGGATTCAGCATTATGCATAATGAATGAACATTGAGTGAATGCCAAACAATGGCCAAAGAAGTCACGAAAGTCCAAAAAGTCTTCATTGGTTCCTCTCTGCATAGGTTCCTTAATAAATTAGACAGTCATTTACTGTAAGAGAATGTAAAACAGCAGAAGCATCTGGAAGGAGAAAATCAAATGACAAGAAGGTACAAGGAGAGTGTTTTTTTAAAAAAATTTATCAATCAGTCTAAGATTTCTCCAACTAAGCTGCATTGTGGGTAAAGTGCCCTTTCCATAAGATCTGTCCTTTATTAATGAAAGGCATCCATTATTGTCAAGAAGCTATAGAGTTTATGTATATAAATGAATTCTCCAACCCACTTATCCATGTTTTATTATGAGCGAGCAAGACGTAATTGTGTTTCTGATCAGCGCAGATCAATTCAGATGTGCAGGAGTTGCCCGGTGTCAGACAGAGGAGGAGGTGAGCATTTCACCGGTCTTATTATGGCTCCCGCTAATGATATTAAATATGAAGGGGAAATATATTACGCTACAGCTAATTCTTTGATGGCTGACAGTTTGCCACTAGTTTAATTTTGAGCATCTGCCACGGATACGACAACAAAAACTTGTTCCTCCACCCCCCTTCTAGTTAGTTGGGTGTAATCTACAAAAGCCCTTTAATCATGTTTGGTTAAGTGTCAGATTTGCTCTTTGAACACTTGCGATATGTTCTAGCGCACAAACGTCGTTTGATGTGCGGCGCTGCAGGGGTCAGTCTCATCTGACCATGTTGAAGACATGTTACCTTTCATCACAACGGAAGGAGGGATGGCTTCAGTTCAACAGGTTCTTTTTCATTTTCTTTCTCAATGCCGTCTCAATGGCACTTCTGGTAAATATCATCAAAGATGGCTGTAAAAATGAATCTGCATTATTTATACTTTTGACTTTTCATCCACAAAATGAGCAAAAATCCAACCTTTCATTGAAGTAAAATAATTGAAAGAGAGGGGTAAATTACATTATGAAATAAATGTTTATCTCCAAAACACGTTGGCCATAAATATTGGTACCCTTTTATTAAATATTTTTGTAACCTCCTTTTGCCAAGATTACACTTTTCTCCTATAACGCCTGATGAGTTTGGAGAATTTGACAAGAGATCAGAGACCATTCCTCCATACAGAATCTCTCCAGATCCTTCAGATTCCCAGATCCACGTTGGTGCTTCTTCTCTTCAGTTCAGCCCGCTCATTTTGGGTTCAGGTCAGGGAACTGGGACGACCATGGCAGAAGCTTCATTTTTTGCTCAGTGACACATTTGTGTGCTGATTTTGATGTTTGTTTTGGATGATTGTCTTGATGGAAGATCCAACCACGGCATATTATAAGATTTCTAGCAGGGTTTTTATTTTTTATTTTATTTTTTTTTTATCTGTTGGTATTTGCTAGAATCCATGATACCATGTATTTGAACTTACTTATGTCCAGGACCTCCAGCAAAAAAATAGGCATGTAGGCATGGGGTACTTTTTATCCCTGTTTGCCAAACCATCTGGTGTATGCTGCCAAAAAAAACATTTTTTTTTTGTTTCATCTGACCATTGAAGCCAGACCCATTTGAAGTTCCAGTCATGTCTGACATGGATGAGTGAGGAGGATTTTTCTTGAAACCCTCCTGAACAACATGTGGTGATGAATAGGTGCTGTTTGATCTTTTTTTTTTTTTTTTTTGTCTTTCTGCCTCCAAGACTCAACTAATCTCTGCAATTCTCCAGCTATCATCCTTGGAGAGTCTTCGGCCGACCAAATGGATGGATGATTAAGGGAAGGCCCTTGTTCCTCATATTTATACTCCTGTGAAAGAAGAAGTCATAGCTGGACAATTTCACCCTGGTGTGCTAAAAATGAAAATATTAATGGGAATATGCTTCAGATATTTTATTCATAAAAACATTGTAGGGGTGCCAATAATTATGGCCGATGTGTTTTGAAGAAAAACATTTATTTCATAATGTAATTTTCCTTTGAATTATTTTACTTCAATGAAGGTTAGAATTTTTTTTTTTTTTTCAAAAGTTTTGAATGAAAGATCAAAAGGATAAACTATGCAGGTTAATTTGTATAGTCATCTTTGATCATATTTACCATGGGTGCCAATAATTCTGACCACAATTGTATACATATATGTTATATTTGTTATAATATTATTTGTGAAATGTACTGATTGAAATATTGATTAAAAATGGCCCTATACCAAATTTATTTCACTGAATATATGCATGCATACTGTACATGCATTCATATACATCAAAGTTTCAAGTTTCAGCTCACAGATCACAATACAGCACCATCATTTAAATGACCTTCCAGCTTCCTCTATTGCAGAACAGGCTGCAATGAATATCCACCAGATTTTATGTTTGTTGTCAAAATCCTGAAGTACAGAGCTGAATTAAAGCTCTGGATATTTTATACTGTAGCAACAAAAATTACCACACATAAAAAAAAATAGTAACAAAGAGAATGTGATTTGGGGCTTTACTTCAAACATTCAGAGATCGAGCCACTGAAGGCCAGCTATAACACCACCTACAGTAGGCCTGTCTGAAGGCCTGTCTTGACCTCACAGTTATGAATGAAAAAAATAATCAGCAAGCAGATTCAGTTTGAGAAACTCAATCATCCCTGATGACAAACTGCAGGTAGTAAGGAAGCATCTAGTTAAAGAGGTAATGGGACGTATATGCAACTACAAGGAATTTAAGAAGGGTTCAGCTCAAGAGCCCAACACATCCTGTTCACGCTCTTCTCAATCCGTTTAAACAGACATTTCCATCTGGAGACTCATCACCTCCTGGTTAAACCACAGTGAAGCTGAGAATGAGCGACTGCAGCAGGACAGGGTTATGATCCCATAAAATTTTTGAAGAATAGTATTTTCTTCCTTGTGTCATCAAAGTCATGATTTGCATGATTTGCTGTTAAATGTTACATTTCAATTTTTGATCTGCTTTGCAGCTTGTCAACTTTTAGTGGTGCAGTGGCACAAAGTTAACCTACAAACTAATAGAAATGCACTAAAATAAAACTAATTTCTAATCTAATATCACAATCTAACCTCTCTTTTTTAATATAATATATATATATATATATATATATATATATATATATATATATATATATATATATATATATATATATATATATATATTGTAAGAATGCAAGGATGCATTAAGGGATACAGTTTCCACAGAAATATTGAGCCAGATCTCACGAAAATGCATATAAATAATACGAGTGTACAAATTGAGTTTTGGCGTGCAAATGGTACGCAGTTTTTCACATGCATATGATACGCACTTTATGTGATCGCATTGAAATATTAAGCAACACAATGGTTTTCAACATTGATATTAATAATTCATATTAATACACACAGATGAAATGCACACATTGAATGCATTGTGCATCACTTTGGATAACATTATCTGCCAGAATGTAAAAGTAATTTTACTTTTTTGCCAGAAAAAGTCTGTTCACCGCCATTTGAACTGGAGTCTGAATGTTTTTTTGTTTGTTTGTTTGTTTGTTTTTTGTGCTGTGCATTGACTTCATTCCTAGGTTTGAAACTAAAATAACACTATTCTCCACTGAATGAAGGCCCAACAATGGCAGTCTGAGAGCTCTTTCATTCGGTTCTCCTTTGCACAGGTGCCTAGATAAATGGACAGTCATTTAACAGAACGTGATTGCCTCCATAAAAGGTGGGCAGGGAGCAAAAGAATTACTTCTAATTGCAAGACATCCATCACTTTTGCAACACATGAGCACGTTTGCATGGACTGCACTGATGAATGAAGTCACAAAGAAGTCCACTTCATTCGGGGGGTCAAGAAACCGCTGGCCACCGGCCCTGATTTTGCAACGTCACAGCCTCGACCGACCTCCAAACCCGGATTAATTCAGCTTTCGTTCTCCCTCTCTCGCCGTCCTTTAGCGCACTGCCATTTTCGCTCACCGTCTCGCCATATTTCATGATTGATTATTGTCCCAGCGCTCATCTCTCCTCCTCTTCCCCAGTCTGTCGTCCTCCGCCCCTTCCCGTTTAACGTTCTCTCTCTGTGACTCAGGACTGGCAATCCAATTTATATTGTTATGTACGTGCGGTGTGTTGGCAAATTGAATTGAATCGGGGACCTTGTTTTAATATTGCATGTATTCATGCCTAAAAATAACCTGCAAGATAGATTGCTTCAGATGTGTTAACGCAGTCTACTCGAAGAAGCCATATGCTGTCTGAGAAATAAATGAAAAGGTTTATGACTCCTTTACCTCGTCTTTTAAGTTAAATTGCCGAAACTGCATTCCGCTAATGTTGCCGCTGTAGGGAAAGGTAGTTGTTCCAGTTACTCCAGAGCCTCTAGGAAGGATAAATCCCTAATGAGATCTCTTTAGTATCAGTTTTTGCTTCTCAGATTTTTCTCCTGAGAGTACAGGCCCAGTAAACTCACATGTTTCCTATAGAGCAGAGGCACTCGACTCCAGAAGACGACTCTGAAATGTTACTCACAGTAGGAGACCATTCCAAGAAATTGATTTTTCCGCAACTAAATCCTGGTTTATGCTTCACGATCTACTCTAAAAGTCATCTGATCTCAGCTTTCTACAAGTTACAAAATACTTTGACATTTTTACTGATGATCTCTGGAAATAAATAATTTACATTCACATGAAAAATACCATCACATTTACATGCACATTTAAAGGTGCACTGCCTGATTTTGCCATGTTTGAAGGCAAATGAATGAATATGCATTCATAATGCATTCTTACATACAGTATATGCCATGAAATAAAAGCTGAAGGGATCTGTTGACAAAATCAGCATCTCAAACATTTCTTAAACTTCAGAAGACCAAAGTCAGAGATCTCAACAGGAACTCTAACGTTCATCATTCCCAAACTAAATGATCTGAGCCATGCTATGATATTCATTTTTACAGGCTGATATAAAATTTATTTTAAAAAAATTGTAAAGGAATTTTAAAAAGAAACATCTGACATACATTTTGAAAACAGTTTCAAAGATCTTCAACTAGTCAGGCAAATTTATAAAAGTTTCTACCAACTACATTGGTACTCTATAATTTTTATATATAAATTAGTTTTTACAATCTGATTGTAATAAATATCAGGCACAAAAGCTAAAATTGATGGTAACAGGATTAAACATGAATGGATACTGTAAATCTAGACCAAGTGTAACTAATACAACTAGGAACACCTATATTTATGTAATTAAACATAACTTTACACAATAAAAATTCTGCACAGGAACTCAATCATAAAACAATAAAACAATTTCTTAATAAACTGTTTATACAACCATTAATACATAAGCTGTTACACTGGCCTGAGAGCAACATTTTACATAAGAAAGTTTGTTAACACTTTAGTATGGGGGAACGCATATTCACTATTAACTGTGACTTTTGCCTCAATCAACTCCTAATAACTACTTATCAATAGTTAGTAAGGTAGCTGTTAAGTTTAGGTATTGGGTAGGATAAAGGGAGGTAAAATAAAGTCAGCACACCTTAATAAGCACATATTAAGGTCAATAAGACATTAATATGTGCTTTATAAATAACAGCAAATATCATAATAATATGCATGCCAATAAGCAACTAGTTAATAGCAAGAATTGAACCTAAAGTAAATTGTTACCAACAATTTTTATTATTTTTTATTTTATTTATTTATTTATATTTTTATGAAGAATTCACACAAATGAGGCCCAGGATTTAAATCAGTTGGTGAATCGTTTATTGATCCAGTTCATTTACATGAATCACCTGAGTGAATCAATTCACCAAAACTAATCAGACCTCCCAAAGCTATGTGATAGAGAAAGAACATTTCAGCTTCACCTGGTTGTAAAGTTTTATGCACAATATAAAAAAAACAAAACAAAAAACAAACAAACAAACAAACAAACAAAAAAAAAAACATGATGATAGAGGGTTTTGGCACAATATCCCTGCTGGGAAACTGGGAAAGTTGCCACAACTTTCAGTAATGTTTTGTAAAGGTTGTGTAAATGTTAAGATAAAACATTATTTAACACTTTCCCTGCCAGTGACAGAATTTCCCAGCAATTCACCGTTTTCACTGTTATACGGTAGGGGTCACTATTACACATCTTCTGAAAAATCTCCGGATAAAAACACAGGGAAGAAGCAGAAACAAGCGATAAAAGCATTTCTTATGCACATTGTAGTGTTCGACAAAGACCTGATTTTCTCATCTTGTTGTTCAAAATGTTTTTGTTTTTTTATGAAAAAGAATCCATAAGCTAGAATAAAACAAGTTCTTTTGATATATTTTTTTTTTTTTTTTTTTTTTTTTTTCATTTTTGAAAAAGCATACAGAACATTTTGTAATAAAAGAAAGAACTTATTCGACCAATATTTTTGTGGGAAAAGAGTTAAATAACATTTATGAAATGTTCTTATAAAATTAGCAATAATTGATATGCATTCTCTTGATGTTGAGAGAACAAATTAGAGTGCCTTTGAAGTTTTGAAGTTTGAAGTTGTCATTTTTACTTGATGGATGTTGTCATAATGTTGAAACAACATTTTCAGAACACCACTATAATGTAGGCCTATTTGATGAATGTTAATGTTAACCTTTTTAGAATATTACAAAATAAAGATTCAAAGAATGTTATATTGTGAGTAAAAATAAGGTTAGGAGAATGTTGTACTAACATTATTGTAGCCTTTTAACTCTTATTCCCCACCAGGCTGTTTTATTGTAGCTTCTTTTTCATTTAACATTTGGATGTGGGTAGTGTTAGTTAAGTTACTCTAAAAATAAGTAATGAATTACTAGCTACTAATTACATTTGAACAGTGTGATTAGATTACTTTACTAATTACACACTCTAAAAAGTATTGGATTACCTATTACTAATTACTTTCTAAATCTCATATCATCAACTTCAACTAGATGAACAATAATACAAGGATAGACACGGAACAGCATTTTGATGTTAAATCCACTATTGCTTTTTATACAATTGTTTTATAGTCTATACAGTATCCCTTACTTTACTTTTTCAAGGGGAAAGTAATTCAATTACAGTAATTAGATTACTTGGTAATTAATTACACCCAACACTGGATGTGGCTTAGTTTCATAAAAATCTGAGAAAAAACAAATTTTTTGTCAAAGGCTATATCCAGATGGGATTCAGAACGATGATCAAAACACAGATGGAGTAGATGGAGTCCATCAACCCCCCAAAGCTTCACAGTCCTGTAGCTCATCCTGGGTCGACATTTCATTCAGTGACATTAGACAGTTTTGATTTATATGCTGTTTAACATTTGATGATCGTGTTATTTTACACATGCATCTCCTTACATATGATATTGCTTGTTTCTGCATCTTTTTCATCTGTGTTTAGATCAGGAGATTCAGTACTCTTTCAGAAGATGTGTAATAGCGCCCCCTACCATATAACAGTGAAAACACAGACAATTCAATCAATGGTGCGAGTTAAATAACGTTCCAATCATGACAAGAACATTTGACATTTTAACATTTTAGAAACATTGCAAATCAATGTTCCCACAACATTTGTAGCATATAAATGTGTTAGCTGGGATATGTTTAAACAGCTGTCACACTACTGAACATGTTTTTTAGCCTGAGATATAAGAGCAACTTCTAAGCAATAACTCAGCTACTAAACCTCACGTCTGAAGCAGAGAGTCAGCCAAATGAAAAGATCTGAAGCAGGAAGTGAGGAAGAGGAAACACTATCCTCTAGCATAATAAGCATATCAAAAGCCGTGTTTGCACAATACCCATCAGAGAAGGATAAACACAAAGACAATGACAATCAGTCTAAAGCCAAATTGCAGCCTGTCTGTTTGTCATTATGAGAGAACAGGCTGAGGGTCTCAAGCAATGACAGTTCAGTAATATGGATGACAATACATGCAACGAGAGCCTGTGCCAAAACCCTTGATTGTTGGCGGTTCATTTTGCTCATCATAGAAACGTCCAGCTTTGAGCCAAAACAAATATCGAAACATGGTTTATGTATGAGGCTAAGTAAGGAACACGGAGGATTGCGATGTTCTTAACAAGAAGGAGAAGCAGGAGAACACGTGGTCATTCTCACAGGGTTTTTCAAAACTATTACAAGATAGGCAGGCGGCCAACGGCACTCAAAGACTCTCTATATTTCAGGCCACGGAATTGCTTGCAGGTAAACAAAAGGCCACCAGAAGACCTAAAATATTAGCTTTAAGGTTACTGCAGGTATGTTGACCTTTAAATCAGAAGTGAAACTTGGGACCATGTCTTTACTGCGGCGACATCACATCATAATCTAAATAAAATGCAAATTGCTCCCAGTATTAGTGCTTTGACAGCGATGCTTATTTCAGCAGGCTTACATCATTCGTTTCTTGTAAGAAGAAGGAGCTATGAATTTTGAAACCCTTGGATCCCATTCGGGCACACATTAAATGTTTTATTTTGCTGGTCAAGCTTCCAGCCATTCAGTAAATTTTGTTGGCTTGTTTGTACCAATAAATGCAGATTGCAAAGAGCCACTTAGTTAGCCATTAACTCACCCAGTAACATCACAAATGTCTCTCCATTCACCCGAAAAACAAAAATCCTGACATCATTTATTCACCCTAACGGTTTCAAACCTGTATGACTTATTATTTATGAACAGATTTATGAACAGTGAAGTTATTCATGCTGTCAAGCTTTAAAATACATGAGAAATAGCAGCATAACGTGCCTTAAAATGAATTCATTTGACATTCCAAGTCATCTGAAGCCATGCGATAGCTTTTGTGTGAGAAACAGGGTTACTGTTAACTAAAACTACATTGAAAACATCTTTGTTAAAGCTGATATAAAATAAAAATAAAAACACATATATCTATTTTTTTAAACAAAATATAGAAATGTTGCACTGAATCTGGATATAATAATAAAAATAAATAAAAAAACACTAAAACTGAAATAAATCATTAGTAATATGTAATTAAAATGACAAAAGCTTGTAACAATTGCTAAAAATTAAAAATAAAATATAAAAATAAACTAATAAAACACTATAATATTATATAAATAATACTAAAATAACACTGGTGAGAAACTTGAGAAACAAAATTTGAGACATTATTTCCCAAAAATTCCCTAACTCTCACACATTTTGCATATTCAATAAATACGTATACATTTATAGTTATATCATATGTTTTATTATATGTTAATATTTAGCTGATATTCTTATCTTTTTCTTAGATACACATTTTGTTCCAATGGCGGTTGTTTATGCAGGTATGCAGTTTTTACTTCTATTTATAGTTTATACTTTAGATACGTAGATGTCACAAAACTGTACACATTCAAAAAGTTCCACAGTAAATCAAAACTCATCTCAAAAGATGAATTGGATTATGACATTTTTACCTCTGTTGTCAATTGTGAACCATCTAACAGAATCCCATGTCCAGAAAAAATGTTTGTTTTTAATGACCCTTTGATTGAGCCCAAAAATTTTGAGGGAAATATTTGTTTAAATACTGTAAATATGAGGGAAGAAACACTAAACTTAGGGTATTTATTTGACAAAATCATTGGGCAAAAAAAGGTTTTAATTTTACTATGCACAAAAAAAAACAAAAAAAAAAATAAAAAAAAATGGAAAAACAAAAACGTAGGAAAAATCATATATTGATTACAACATAATCAGTTAGTAATATTCTGTTGATTCCCTCTTGTTTTTGCCTATGTTTTAGCTCTTGGCATGACAGCCTGTACAACTGATCAGTTTGGTGTTGCATTGAGTCTGAGCAAATTATTATTTTTTTTAACATTTGAATAAAGGGTGATGTCAATTTTCCTAGGGCAGACATCACTTTTGGCCACTACTGTAGGTGGTCTAGTAGTCAGACTTTCCCACAGCTTTCCATCCACTGAAAAATATCAGAGAAGTGAGAAAACAAAGAGTTAACAATGCAGTAAACAAGGATGGAGTCTGTACAGATGGAGAGCGTGTTCAAGGAAAGAGCTGATGGTGGCATCTCCACTGAGGGCCGGAGATGAGCACGCCATCGGGATTGAGGTGAAGTGTGTGTGTGAGAGCGAGAGAGATTGGATATGTGGCAACAGTCGCTTTGTAAATATATGACAACATCACGGAAATATATCCCCCAGACCACACTCATATATACATATATCGTCCTAATACAAACTGAATTGTCATGGGTGGGCATATGCGGGTGTATATTTCAGGCTACTTCTGCTGAAGTGAGAATGGAAATTTGGCGGAAAGTGTACTTGATTCCCAAGCCGTGCAGCATATCAAGGCGAGAAGTAAGTGTACAAGAATCGCATCAGACACAGTTTTCCACTGACCATTAGCGAGAGTAAGAGAACACACTCAGACTGGCGGCATAAAACATTCATGCACGTCAGATCACGAATGCCAACTGCTCGTTCGCCACCCAAAACCTAAAGGCAATTGTTGAAGATTTATTTTCAGTGCAGCTCAAGTTCACTTGTTTGAAAGCCCAGAGTGCCTGCTGCCACGTCAGCTAAAGAAATTAATTAACCGAGTGTGAAATGATATGCAAACGTGTTTTATCAAAAGCACAGCAGCCTCTATCAGAGAGTGTTTGAAAGAGGCGGCGGATGAAGAATGTTCACATTCTGAAGGATCTGCTATGTTTCAGATAAGCCCTCGCCAAACATATAAATAAAATACTCCAATAATTGATTTTTTACTCCTTTATTCCTCCATTTTACACATTTTAAGTTGATTAAAGGTTGCTGACATGCTATGTTCCTGAGAATAAAAGCCCATTTTAGGTACCACATTATGCAAAAGCCCCAGTTCACCCAGTCAAATTGGAACATAATTCCTAATATGATTAAGTTATATTTACTGAATTTCAGTGCAAGTAAACACCAGGAGAAACGACTATAGGATGCCACAAGTACATCCATACAGAATGTACATCAGATGTGACTTAAGCTCATTGTTTTTGACAAGCATTGTCATGACAGAGATTCACAGCAATCAATCATAACTTTGCAAGTTATGTTTCATGGGGAAGAATTTCCTTGTGCCAAAAGGAAATGTTTTATTAAGTTTTAGCTCTCGGCTCTGCTGAAGGCATATGAAGGTTGTATGACAGAGCCAAATACAGTATATTATATAAGAACAACATAATGTAAAACAAAGTGATTGCAAATGAGCAGAAAAAAAAAAAAAAAAAAAACCCTGAAAAAACCTGAAAAAAAGAGCATTGCCTCTGTTCCTAACTTCACCCTTAAACTTACCCACACCGCCAAACCTGTCCCTAACTTTACCCTTAAACTTACCCACACCACCACACCTGTCCCTAACTTTACCCTTAAACTTACCCACACCACCACACCTGTCCCTAACTTTACCCTTAAACTTACCAACACCACCACACCTGTCCCTAACTTTACCCTTAAACTTACCCACACCACCACACCTGTCCCTAACTTTACCCTTAAACTTACCCACACCACCACACCTGTCCCTAACTTTACCCGTAAACTTACCCACACCACCACACCTGTCCCTAACTTTACCCGTAAACTTACCCACACCACCACACCTGTCCCTAACTTTACCCTTAAACTCACCCATACCGCCACACCTGTCCCTAACTTTACCCGTAAACTTACCCACACCACCACACCTGTCCCTAACTTTACCCTTAAACTTACCCACACCACCACACCTGTCCCTAACTTTACCCTTAAACTTACCCACACCACCACACCTGTCCCTAACTTTACCCTTAAACTTACCCACACCACCACACCTGTCCCTAACTTTATATGATACAATATGAACACAATAAGTACATTGTACTTATTTGTTGATGTAAGTACATAGTAGTTAAGGCCACTTCAATATAAGAAAGGAAATTTCAGGAATGGACTTATTGCACAGGTGATACCACACTTGAGTTCACTGAGCTCCTGAGAGCGACCCATTCTTTCACAAATGTGTGTAGAAGTGTCTGCATGCCTAGTGCTTGACATACACCTGTGGCCATGGAAGTGATTGGAACACCTGAATTCAGTGATTTAGAGGGGTGTCCCAATACTTTTGGCAATATAGTGTAGATAGATAGACAGACAGACAGACAGATAAAACCCCAACCCACAGAAGACCATACCGACCACACTTTTGCAATCTCCAGCAATGCCTCGCAGCCGTGCTCAGTTGAGAGCTAAGACTGCTCTTCCTCTACCTCATGTTAAATTCATTAGGCTCCTCTGATGGGAGTGTGCTAAGCAAATGTTTGTCAAGCTGTCTTCTCACATATCATCAGCTTTTCGCCTCCTGCAGAAGTCAATACCTAATTATGACACTAATGAGTGAAGAGTGGTTCAATGAAATTGATAGTTCCTGGATCTGTTGTTTGAGAAAACTCATAATGCAATGTAGAGGCAAGGGAGTTGAGCAAAAAAAAAAAAAAAAAAAAAAAAATTCAAAAGCAAAAAGCAAAACATGTCAAAATCTGCTGCTATGAGGTTAGGTGTTGTGAGTAATGTTGACAGTATGGCAACACTTTACTTTAAGCCTTTATATATATAGCCTTATATATATATATATATATATATATATATATATATATATATATATATATATATAAAATGCATTTCAAACACTCTTCATTCATCATAATGATATTCATTATGCATTAATTCTTTCATAAATAATTGCAATCACAGTGATAATAATGTAAATAATAATAATAGTTATCTATTCATGGCTGTGATGTTAAGAGTTATTAGGTGCTGTTCATGCATTAAATGTTTATCTATGAATAAGTAAGAACGTATTACATTTATTATAATTATTAATCATGAGAACATGCAACTGACTTGTAGGTGTATACAAGGTGTATTATAAAGCATTTTGAAGGCAATATAATGTATTAAAGTACAGAGAATTTCAAAATGTTCCAAATGTAAGTGTATTTAAAAGCACTTGACAAAGTGACAAATTAAATAAGAGACAGTACGTTTGATGTACAAACTGTGTAAAGCAACATATTTAATAAAAATGTTGTCAATCTCCTGACTGTGTAAGGCTCTAGAACACACCATATGTTAAAACATATTGCTATCTGTGTTGTGACTGATGAGACGTCTTTTCAGAAGGATGAATGACCATAATTGTGGCCAATACTATATACTTACATACAATTAATTACAGTTTTACTGCTGTATATACTTTAGAAAAAGCCAAAAAGCAACTTCTGGTATTTCTTAACAGGGTCCTTAGCGTTTCAAAATGTTTTCTTTGATCTTTCATCATGGTTTACTTCAAGATTTATATATTCTATATATATATATATATATATATATATATATATATATATATATATATATATATATATATATATATAAAACGCATCAACTTTTATATATATATATATATAAATATATATAAAAGTTGATGCGTTAGAAGCAGACCTGTGCCAAATCTAGCAAAACATCATATAGAGACTCGAAGGGAACTATTCACAATTGATCAGAAAATATAAAAATCTAGTTTCATGTATGCACACTCACTCACACCTCTATGAGTTCCTTCCTCTTCTTCAGACAGACAGCCACATTTATGTGAATAAAAACAGAATGCAATGATGTGGAAGTTTCATTTTATTCAGAATACAACATAGATGACATGAAATGTTTAAACTGAGAAAATGTATAATTTTAAGGGGAAAAATAAGTTGATTTTAAATTTCATGGCATCATCACATCTCAAAAAAGTTGGCATCCCCTCTTCTTTTTCTAACAGTCTGCAAACGTCTGGGGACTGAGGAGACAAGCTGCTCAAGTTTAGGAATAGGAATGTTGTCCCATTCTTGTCTAATACAGGCTTCTAGTTGCTCAACTGTCTTATGTCTTCTTTGTGGCATCTTCCTCTTTATGATGCGCCAAATGTTTTCTATGGGTGAAAGATCTGGACTGCAGGCTGGCCATTTCAGTACCCGGATCCTTCTTCTACGCAGCCATGATGTTGTAATTGATGCAGCATGTGGTCTGGCATTGTCATGTTGGAAAATGCAAGGTCTTCCCTGAAAGAGACGACGTCTGGATGGGAGCATATGTTGTTCTAGAACTTGGATATCCCTTTCAGCATTGATGGTGCCTTTCCAGATGTGTAAGCTGCCCATGCCACACGCACTCATGAACCCCATCCCATCAGAGATGCAGGCTTCTGAACTGAGCGCTGAGAACAACTTGGGTTGTCCTTGTTCTCTTTAGTCCGGATGACATGGTGTCCCAGTTTTCCAAAAAGAATTTTTCGTCTGACCACAGAACAGTTTTCCACTTTGCCACAGTCCATTTTAAATGAGCCTTGGCCCAGAGAAAACGCCTGCGCTTCTGGATCATGTTTAGATATGGCTTCTTTTTTGACCTATAGAGTTTTAGCCGGCAACAGCGAATGGCACGGTGGATTGTGTTCACCGTTTTCTGGAAGTATTCCTGAGCCCATGTTGTGATTTCCATTACAGTAGCATTCCTGTATGTGATGCAGTGCCGTCTAAGGGCCGAAGATCACGGCATCTAGTATGGTTTTCCGGGCTTGACCCTTACGCACAGAGATTGTTCCAGATTCTCTGAATCTTTGGATGATATTATGCACTGTAGATGATGATAACTTCAAACTCTTTGCAGTTTTTCTCTGAGAAACTCCTTTCTGATATTGCTCCAGTATGTTTGGCCGCAGCATTGGGGGAATTGGTGATCCTCTGCCCATCTTGACTTCTGAGAGACACTGCCACTCTGAGAGGCTCTTTTTATACCCAATCATGTTGCCAATTGACCTAATAAGTTGCAGATTGGTCCTCCAGCTGTTCCTTATATGTACATTTAACTTTTCCGGCCTCTTATTGCTACCTGTCCCAACTTTTTTGTAATGTGTAGCTCTCATGAAATCCAAAATGAGCCAATATTTGGCATGACATTTCAAAATGTCTCACTTTCAACATTTGATATGTTATCTATATTCTATTGTGAATAAAATATAAGTTTATGAAATTTGTAAATTATTGCATTCCTTTTTTATTCACAATTTGTAATGTGTCCCAACTTTTTTGGAATCGGGTTTGTACATATGAATGACGTCTGTTAGGATTGGCTGACGTCATCATATTTTCATTAGTCACTGCTGTTTATCAGAGAGAGCCTCTAGTTGTTGCTGAATACAGAAAAGGTTTTGATATGTAAATATGGTTTGTCATATGTTAATGAGCTCATGGTTTCTCCATGCTCCTTTCTATGGAAAATGATGTAATGCTATAAATACAGTGTGCAATTACACACAAGACTGCAGCAGTCAGGTTGCCACAGCCACATCCAAGTTACACCCCATGTACATCAATCCCCCTTGAGTGCTCAGATTAACCGGCCCATGGTTGGTAATCATGATAGCATGGATGCCCAACCAGCACCATTACGAAGCTAATAACAGTTGATGTTTTAATTAATGACCTCGAGCATCATCTGCTGAGCTCTTCTAAGCTGCTTTTCTTGAATCAGGGCCAGAACACAATGGAGCACTGCCCACACGTAACAGGAAGAAGAGGTAGAGTACCGCCCTCGCTGCCGTCGTCCACTGACGCTGAATGAGAAATTGCTGTTGGGCAGCACAGTAGAGGAATAATGTTTCGGCAGGGTGGGCATGTGTGCTATATTATATGCCCCGCCGTGAGTGCATGAATATTTGAGTAAGAGTAGAATATTTTTAGTTCTGACCCTTTGACCTCTGTGCCATTTAGAATATAAAACATACTGGAACAGCTACAGGGACATGAATTTTAAAATAAAGTAAAAGTAAAAAATAATGCACTTCTAATTTCACAAAAAAAATATTATATACTATTTATTGACAATCATGAATTAAAAATTTTTTTTCAGTACAAAGGATTTCACATGGACAATGTGAAATTTAGGAGGCCATTTATTACCATTATCAGATAATGTAAGCAGATATTTTTTCCCATACCTATATGAAGTCTATTGCACACTTAAGTGTTCTCATATTCCATAATAATTCAATTAAGTCATTCTTTCAGACTGCATTGAGTTCATATGCTTAGTGAGTTTACTGCCATACCAAGATACAAGGTCTCCTGATCCTTCAAAATTATAAAATCATGAGAGAAGGGAATCATCTATTCTACCGGACTAGTGTTACTAATTGAGTCCAGGGTTCATATATGATGAATGATTCACCATCTTCTTTCTTGCCCATGTGTGCACCACCTTTCATACCACAAGGTAAAAGATCTCTATGTGCACAGATAAATTATATAGATACTCATACTTTTATCGATCATTTTGGTCCAGATTTAGCGAGCAGGCTGAGGTTTTCATGCCTAAGATTGGCTGTTATTGTCGGAAACTGGAAACGGAATTTTAGAAAAGTCCCATTGGCCTTAACTCATCCTTTTGACCTGAGGCAAGTATGCACACGCGCACGCACACATGCGCACATGCACACATGCACACGCACACAATGTGAACACAATTATTATTATTTTTTTTATATTTCTCAGGTTTTTATATTTTCAAAAACATAAAAAACAAAACAAAAAAAAACAGTATGATTTATAACAGTGTACACACACACACACACACACACACACACACACACACACACACACACACACACACACACACACACACACACACACACACACACACACACACTCATTGCATTTGCCATCTCTATTAGTATGAACCACAGGAGGAAACACAGTGTAGGTTCTCCTATTGTTTTCTTTTGCTCACCCTGCCCTGTTCGTAATTAGAGCTCCAGTGAGCAAAACAAGTCAATTGAGGGAGGCTTTTTCATTACATGGTGGGAGGAAGAAAGATCATCATCTGGGATGGGATGCATCTATCAAAGAACAGGCAGGGCATTATCTTTATCCATAGAAGCTTAAGAAATAACCTTGCTAACAGGAACGTTCTCTGAGCTTTATCCAACGCTCTGACAAGGTTCTCTCAAAGTTATGAACAAACATTCTTCCAGTAACATTAATAGAATTCGTCTAACATTCGTCTAACATTTTTTTAAATGTTACTATACATTTAGAATGTTCAGAGAACATTCAACTGTAACATTCCCATAATGTTTGAAGAATGATCAATGGAATGTTTCCACTTTTAAGGCATTAAAAAAAAAAAAAAAAAAAAAAAAAAAACGTTTTAAACATTCAGAGCACTTTCCGAAATAATGTTTTATCATAACTAAATGGGACCGTTAGCTAAACTAACACATTTTTTAAGAGCTGAGAGTTTTTTCCCTGAATGAAAGTGGACCGATCTTGCAAATATGTGACTGCTTAAAAGGCAGCCAAGAAATAAGCAAAACGTAACGGTTTGAAAAGACATGATGGTGATTGCAATACATTTGAACATGCAATTTGAGCTTTTTATACAAATCGCGAGGTGCAATTGATGTTAATAGTCTTGTATTATGTCATGATTGCACACGCATTCCTAATTTACCTTATTATTTTTGATCGCTGTATTTACATAAAGGTGACAATGTCAACAAATGATTTTAATAACACTGAGAGAACTGCGTCTGAATAACGCCAAGTCTGTCAGTCAGTGCCGCTTGAGAGGCCGCACAGGTGCAAATCATTAAAGGGAAATGGTGTGAAATGCTCAAGCATTTATTACCCATCAACCATGAAAATTGCTCATCAGGTGACAAGTTGTACGTCCTGCTTGAGAAAACCCTGATAGGTGTGATGAACTCCTGGGGATGAGGACATCCATCCAAGGGTGAATCACCATCTTTTACACTTGAGTTTAGGCCTCAAGGGTGATCTCAGAGACAAAAAGTGTATTAGGAGTATTGTCATCATACCATCGGGACTGTCCTGCATCATAATGGAGTTACTATTTGTCCTGATGAGCAGTTTTAGCTTGTGTTTGACTGCTTTAAATAATAAAACATTTTAAACATTTAAACATTTTAACCTTGCAATGCAATCATTTGTATGTATCATGATGACGAAACAGCAGCAACAATCACTGAAGGGACAAATTCACAAATCACACACATTCAAAAAGTCACACTTTGCTCTTGTTCTTATTTTGCTAAGATTTATGTGACTCTCAACCTATTTGATCTGAAGGTCCCCATTGTCCAACACAATAACTGAAGGCCCGTTCATACAGGTTAAACAATTTCCTCCAGCATTTCTGTAGTAATTATGAGATTTATTAAATTAACCAACCACTGTTAATTTTATATTCTTCAATAAAAACAGTTGTTGAGAGTAAAAATTGAAAAAGTTTGATTCAGTTGGATGCATGTATGGATGGATGGAAGGATGGATTGCCCACAGCTCCACAGTGCAGCACACTTTCCACATTGCTTCCAACCTTTTTATTTTCTTTATTAAAAAGAACAAATAAATTGTGTCATGGTCATATGGTCACTCACCTGTTCATAATGCAATATGAATTATAGTATGCAAAATACCATGTATCAATCAAACACAACTCATTTTGATCATGTCAGCCAATTTATGACGTGTTGTCCACTGTGTTTATAAGCACTTCATTAGCGAGTCCAAATTAGATAGTCATTTTAAGCCTCTCAGGCTCTACCCAATAAGTCTTTTGTACAGCATTCCATATAGAATTCCCGCAATCATCAAGTGGAATCCAATGGATTCGAGACACCGGCAGCATTCTAATTTTTCAATCCATAGTAAATTAATGAAACCCATGCCTTGACCTCAAACGCCGTCTGAATTCACATGGCACCTCCCTTCCCTCACATGCTTACTTTTCCGATTAATTTCTTTTCAACACTTCGTGACTCCGAAACACAGGGTACCTCATAATTTCCACAGATATATTGTCGGAAGGTGAATTAGCATTTGCTTTTGCCATATTAGCTCACTTTGGATTTACATAAATGTGTTTTTCTGGCATGCCATTGCTGAATTATGCATGAAAAAGGCTCTTTCCTTCGGATGCTGCCCAGATATTCCGATCAGCATATTTTAGATATTCATTCGTTTCACATTGTTTGCATTAATATGCATCACTCTCGACCGTGATCCTAACACGGCACAACAGATACTAGTGCTCGCTTTCTCCATCCCTCCCTCAAATTCCCACTCGCTTATTCAGCCTGAAAAGAAAAGTGCGGAAGGCACATTCTTGAGTGGAGAGGTTATCTAAAATGATTTGATTCAACCGATATCCCATAAATGATTCACATTTAGCTGTTCTCCAAAACAGCAACGTGGTTTTGGGGGTGAAAATTATATGTATTTTATACCCCAGCAAGTGTCTCAGCCAGTGGAAAAAAGCAGGATACAGCCTCTTTTAGCCACCAAATTGGAGAAAGTCTAAGACCACCGAACTGGAGAAATAGCCAATATTCCACTTTGTGCTGAGCCAGCTTGAGCTGTTCATAGGAGTAAAGACTTCCTAGTGTAAAGAGATTGACTTTGTTCTGGATAACATGCCAAGGGTTATTGCAGGCATTGGGCTTAAGACCCGTTGAAAGCTCGGGATTTCTTGGGTCAGGTATTTAAAGGAAGCCAAACAAAAGGATGGCTGTTTTCTTCAAATCCTCCAATGGTACATCGCACACCAAAGCCGTCAGCAGCTTTTCTGCAAGAGTTATCAACCTTAGTATAAAGCTAATGTACTCTACGGGAACTAATCTTCTCGTACGTACATAGAGCCGCCACACTTTACAATTGTTTTTTTTTTTTTTTTTTTTTTTTTACAGCTAAACATTTGCAATTAAAGCTAAAACAGATCCTTCCTTATACATGAGTTGCATTTTCTCATATTTAAAGGGATAGTTCACCCCCAAAATGATCATTGTGTCATCCTTTACTCACCCTCAAGTTGAAACCTGTATGAATTTCTTTCTTCTGCTGAACACAAAAGAAGATATTTTGAAGAATATCTGTAACCAAACATTGACTTCCATACTATTCCCCACCCCCATTTCCCCTTTTTTTCCTCACAGGCCAGTTTTATGCAGTGCTTTTCAAACTGGGCTGTGTTACGAGAAAACAAACCAGCTTTTTGCTCCATACTGGAAGCCAGATATTTGAAATGACTATGCGTTTAGCTCAGAGTTCCTCAAACTCGGTCCTGGTGGGCCACTGTCCTGCAGAGTTTAGCTCCAACCTTGATCAAACACACCGACCTGTGATTTTCTAGGCTGTGTCTGAAAACCTAGGCAGCTGACTTGTTGCCTCATTGCCTTATCAGACAATGACTTGTAAGGCAGCGTTTGTGCATGAAGGCACCTCACGAAACAGATTTTCGGATAGACTTCTAAGGCAGTTTAATGATGTACAGCAAAATAGAGAGAGCTTTGGTGAGAACTAAACAAATTTGTAATTACTACATTAGTAATTTTTTCGCTAGAAATGACATCAGAAGTGTAAACTGTTAGTGGAAAATGTTGGTCACAAATGTACATTTACACACTAACTGACCAGCAAACGCAACTTTCGGACACCATCTTTTTTTTTTAGCTCAACTGTCATAGAATACAACGTACAAGATTGCAGGATATCAAAGGCAGCGAAGGATACATTTATGCTGCCAAAAATCAATCAGATGAAGGCATCTCAGGAGGTAGGAAGTGAAGCTAACATTAGATTCGGATGTGCCTTGATGCCTTCCTACCTTGAAATGTGTCCTCCGAAGGCAGCATTTCCCAGGTTTCGGACGCAGCCCTAGTGATCCTGAATACCTTGATTAGCTTGCTCAGGTGTGTTTGATCAGGGTTGGAGCTAAACTCTGCAGGACAGTGGCCTTCCATGACCGAGTTTGAGGAACAATGGTTTAGCTGAACAAGTATTTAAATAAAAAAATTGCTTCTTGAAACTTTTAAACAAAAGGTCAATTCCTAAAGCACTAAAACAGATCAATGTACAAAACATTGTGCTTTAAAGGAAATAAAACGCATGGAAACCACACAATGCTGCACAGAGTGCTGCAGAGATTACTTACTTAAAATAACCACAGAATTTAACTTTTACAAATCTACTGACAAAGTCAAACAAACAGTTATAAAAATGAATGTAACTTTATGATATTGGACCTTTTATTCATTATAAACCTCAGATGATTAAATTAAGAGCATTTGTCTTTTTATCTTTATCGCATTTAAAAAAATTATCTTAAATTCATATCATATATTAAAGTTTGCATTTGTCAACCTTGGAAATACCATTTAAAAAAATATGAGGTCTTGAGTTGTTAAAGAACACAGAATCATATTGAAATGAAATATTAATTTTGCCAGTCTTCGCATTTTTTGGTTCCTCTTTGAAAAATCCTCGAAATGCCACCAGTAATATCCCATCGTCCTCCTCTTATGCTCTTTCTTGGCTTACGGTTGGATGGACTTTTTACATTTTCAAAGAAGTCAGTGTCTTTAATGTATTAAAGATCAAGCCTCACACTCCTCCCTTAGTTAAGGTAATATTTGTTTGAACTCAAGGCCAGAAATGTGTTTAATGTTTGAATTAAATGGATTAAGACAGAAGTAGGTCTTCAAAATGTGTGGTTTTCCACAAACTCTTGCAAACATCTACAATGGTGTAATATTCACATGATTGTGAAGGCATTCATTGACCAATCCAGTCCAATACGTTTCACTTTTCAAGTTTATTTGTCATGTGTACAAATGTCAGACAATTTGTACATTTAAATGTTTACAGTGAACCTCAGGCATTCTACAGTAGTGCAATACAATATAATACAATACAATTTAAAGAGAGAGAGAGAGAGAAAAAAAAAGAACAAATTAAGCAAGTATTTACAGTATTTAGAGGAAGGGACATGCAAAATAACCTACTGTATCAGAAGATCTTAAATATCATCTGCTAGATGAATGTGGAATAAGAAGATCTTTGATATAATAATGAGCTTGATCATTAAGAGCTTTAAAACAAACAACAGCATTTTAAACTGGATACTTAAATGGACCGGAAGCCAATGGAGCGATGCTAAAATTGGGGTGACATGGTCATATTTCTTTGCCCTGGTCAACAGCATTGCAGCTGCATTTTGAACCATCTGGAGTGAGCAAGAGATGACTGAGGAAGATCCAAGTCCAATGCATTACAATAATTTAAACACTATGTAATAAAAGCATGAATAACCTTCTCCAAATCTTGGATAAACTATTTTAAGTTTAGAAATAATCCATAATTGATAAAACCTATTCTAGTCCAACTGGGTGAAACAAGCCATTGTGAAACAAGACCTCTAATAATATTCCTCACTGAACACATATATCAGTTAAAGAGGAGCGGGCCCAGAATAGAGCCCTGAGGTACACCGCTAATAATAGGAGATGAAGAGGAGGAAACTTACCCAAACTTACTCCTCTCAGAAAACGTACAAACAAAGATACATTTAGATCTTTGCTTTGTATATTAAATGATAGTATGTGTAGTGTGTGTACAGTTGGTCTACAACAGTGGAAAATGATCATGAAGTGTATGCATCTCATGCCTAAGGTTTGTGTGCAAAGTATGCAGTATATGCAAGTGCAAAAACCTGGAGTAAACAGTGGAAAAATGGCTGTCATAGTACATGAACAGACAGTGCAACAAGGAAGGCATGAAGTCTGCATTACAGTGTGTTAAGAGTTCTGATGGCCTGCAGCTAGAAGCTGTTCGTCAGTCTGCTGGTTCTGGATTGAATGCTCCTGTACCGCCTGCCTGATGGTTTGTTAAACAGGCTGTGTGCTGGGTGACTGGGGTCAGCAATGATTTCATGAGCCTTCTTCAGACATCGCATGTGGAAGATGTCCTATAAAGTTGGGAGATTGTTGCCAATAATGAGTTCAGCTGCTCTCATGACTCTTGCGATCGATGAGGGATCAGCTGCCATACCAGACAGTCAAGCACCCGGTCAGGGGTGAGGATTGTGAGGAGGGGGGTAAACTTCTTGAGCCTCCGTAGGAAGTAGAGTCGCTGACAAGCAGACTTTACTACTGATGAAGTGTGCACGGACTGGGACAGGTCATCAGAGAGAATTTTTTTGTTTTTTTGTTTTTTACTCAAACAATATAACACTGAATTAAACCACACTTTTAAAATGTATGCTTTACTTAGAAACATCCAAGTAAATAACACAATAGATATTGTGTAGACACCATATCTACATAATAGTAGTAATGTGGCACCTGAGGCCTCAATACTCATTACACAATATACAATGATGGTAACACTGAATGGATCGTTTTTGAGTATGAATGTGTCATTTTGAGTAGAAAATTAACTCCATATGTCACAAAATGGCAGGTTACTAAACCTAACAACAAACGCAATGATAAAACAGTGTAAAAATACAGCTGTAAAACAGAAAAAAACTAAACTTATTAATTAATCCATGCCCCAGTGCATGATGGAAACACCAGTATCAGAAATATGAGTAGGTTTTACTTAAATTTATAATGTCGATATTTATGCTTTAATTTCTACAAGCTATGGAATGAACTTTTTCATTACATTAGATTTTTCTGTATTATTTACTTCACCACAGAATCATTTTTATCAGTGAAGAAACTTGATGCTCCTGACTTTTTCCACAGCAGTTCCACTTATTCACAAACTGACCGGATCCTCAAAACACATCTATACATTCCTATCCCCATCATTGCTTTCTCCAGTGGGGTTTTAAAGCAAAACAGACTCCGTTTCAACAAATGGGACAAACAATCCCAGGCCAATCTCTTTCTGGATGACTTTGAATTCATGTAAGGATCCCTGTTTACGTGCGTTGAGTATTGGACGATATGTTTGCTGTTTGCTCGCCAAGCTTTAATGTGAAGTCAAGTGCTGAGAGCGATGTTGTGGAACTTAATCGATGTTGACGTCGGCAATTAATGTTCACATTGAACTCATTCAAAGATGATAGGCATGCAAAATGAGGATCATTCGGATGAATGCCTCCCCGCTGAGGTGAAGCGAGACCTTCCGACTTTGAAGAGTTGATCTAGATACTGACAGAGAGCTTCAACGTGTGCAGAATGAACGTACAACACATTATGCACCATATGCTCATAAACCCACATCGGTTGCAGGTCAAATATAAGTCTGTTTCAATATCTCGAAAGTTCAAGAGCTCTCATGTGAGTCTATTTACTTGCAGTGCTTTATTTGAAATATACCATCAGGTCAAATGAAGTAGAGCGAAGCTTCCTCTTAGGGCCACCAAATCATGTTAAAACCATCCTATGGTGCAAATCACATTTTCACTCTCTATCTCCCAAATATATGTCTTAGTAAGATGATATTTAAATGCTTAGCTCTGTAGTTTTCAATGTAGGGGAAAATTAATGCAGTGCAATGTTCCACAAAAGCCCAATGTCTCATCTCAAATGATGTATGGATAATCAAAAAACCTAAGATTGTAGACAGACTACTTTTAACAGCAACCTAAAACAATGACTAAATGCTTGTCTAAATATATCACCCAAACTGTACAGAATACTGTATTTATTATGTGAACGGTTCTTGATTCCAGGAATTGTTTTCAATAGGTCTGTTTATCTTCAAAAGCAATTTTGAGGTAACTGACCTTGTACATTTTGCCGTCAAATATGCCATTGTTTTCTGCTGAATTTGATACAGTGAGCACATCTAAATGACCTGTACAAGTGCATGTACAAGTACAGACAACGGCTAAACAACAAATCAGCATTGTGTTTGTTTTCCCATGGCATTTCATTTAAATTAGGTTGCATGTTTGTGCCCTGAAATATAGTGAAGAATATAATGCAAATGGACGATGTGTTTATTTTATTCAGCCCTCATCAACTGTAAAGGATTAAAACTAAGAAAAGGCTCATTAATCTACTATGATACTTAATCGGGCTTGTATATATTATAAATTATGTATGATCATGAACCTGTTAAACACATCCACTGGTTCGGGCAAGCGTCGCAAAGTGAATAAAATGCCACATAATCAATTATGCTGTCATTGTTTATTAATGTAGCTCTCGCATTGCAGAACTGTGAGAGAATGTTATTGATTTATTCGTGTTTTTTTTTTGTTTTTTTTCTTAACATTTATTTGATTTTAACAAATTTGAACGGTTGCATTTTAGCTCTCAACACTGTTCTCATGCATTATTCACTATTTGTTCATGCATAACTAACCTGCAAAATAGTTCAAAGTCTCATATTATTTTTCGCCCTGTCTCTAGACTATGTTGGAGGAAGTAGTTAAGTGCAGGGCCTGGCAGAAGTCTGGCTAATGGTGCATCAAGTGCAAAATGAAGGCAGAGACCTGGAGCACAGAGACATGTTAGGGAGATGGTAAAAGGCTCAGAAATGATTCATAAAGTTTATTAAATTAGCACTGCATTGTGCTCACTGTATCAAATTCAGCAGAAAACAATGGCATATTTGACGATAAAATGTACAAGGTCAGTTACCTCAAAATTGCTTTTGAAGATAAACAGACCTATTGAAAACAATTCCTGGAATCAAGAACCGTTCACATAATAAATACAGTATTCTGTACAGTTTGGGTGATATATTTAGACAAGCATTTAGTTGTTCATCTCTCAAATATCATTGCACTGCATTAATTTCCCCCCTACATTGAAAACTACAGAGCTAAGCATTTAAATATCATCTTACTAAGACATATATTTGGGAGATAGAGAGTGAAAATGTGATTTGCACCATAGGATGGTTTTAACATGATCTGGTGGCCCTAAGAGGAAGCTTCGCTCTACTTCATCTGACCTGATGGTACATTTCAAATAAAACAGTAAAATGTGCTTTTAGATGGGTGAATCTCACGGAAACTGTCAGGAAACTAAATTAATTAATGAATAAAGCAATTGTGTGTGTGTGTGTGTGTGTGTGTGTGTGTGTGTGTGTGTGTGTGTGTTAAAATAATAAATATAAATGACATCTCAGTACATTTAATCCATTGTCAAATTTGAGCTCCATTTACTATGAAATAGTAAATATTGGCTGTTTATTAGTACTTATAAATATGAATGCCTTTTCTGTTCTGCATGATGTTTTTCTTGCATTAATATATTTTCATGACAATTAAGCATGATTTTTATTACTGTAATGCAATAAAAAATAAAATACATTTTACTGAATAAGGTTGTCATTATAGTTTTTTGTGCAACAGTAATAAATGAAAACATTTTTCAACACACACACACACACACACACACACACACACACACACACACACACACACACACACACACACACACACACACACACACACACACACACAATTCCTGTCATTTTCAAATACTATGAGGTATAAAACTCTGCTTCCCTGGAGAACTATATATAATTCACCATTATCCTGCCAATCGACCCTGAATCAATACATCCCTAAAGACAGTGATAGGCAGACATGGAACTCCACAGCTTTACTCTTTGACTCTCTCTCATGGAGAACAGATCGGCCTCCTTGTGTCAACCCAAACACACGGGTCCACTGGGACCTCAGTGGTATTTCAAGGAATTCCTGATCCATGCAGTCAGAATTCTTATGTGCACCAGTGAACTTAATTTCATCAGCTGGTGAGTGGAGAACTCCAGTCTGGCTGTGCTTCTAGTTTACTGCATGTGAAGAGACTAGAAACACACAAGATACTACACTTACACTTATATCGCAAGATAACAGAATAAATAAACATGCTTAATTCATTATTCACATCACGTGTCTCATTAAGAGAATCATTATCGTGGTGCTTATCTGTCGATCGTCAAAACGTCACTGCAATACAATATTTACATTATTTCCAAGGATCTTGTGATCTTCAGATGTTGTCATGTACTTGATGCAGAGATTAAGTTATTATAATATCAATATGCAGATATATTTTTGAATGATTCGCAGCAGGTAGACTGTAATATAATAATGAATTAGGGGAGAGCGCTTTTTGACTTTCTCAGTTTGTGTAAATCCACTTGGGGTTCAGAGTATTTATTTTTCCCACATTAATTTCACACGTCTAGTACAATTATGTGGTTTTGTTTTATTAACACAGTGTATACTTTTTCTTGCTTTTCCCGAAAGAATGGAAGTGAAATGTGACAACATGCCCCATAGGTGGAGTACAGTATAACATGACCAGCTGACAGCTTAAAATGTTACCCAATATAATCAAAAAACACCGAGACAAGCTAAAATATTTTGTCAATAAAATATAATTATTCTTTTTTTTATTTTATTTTTTTTAAATAAAATAATGGCATTTAATAATTAAAAATAAACTAATTTTTGAGTTTGGCAACAAACACATCGCTAAATACAGCTATACATCATAGTTCAAAACATCATAATAATGAATAATTTCCGAACATTGACTCTCAGTATTTATTCACTTTATTTTCTCATGGCTTCTCAAAAGAATTCATAAAAGTATAGAATATAATAGCGTAGTTCTCATAGGGGCTCATTGTAATGCAGTGTGACAACATGCCCCATCTGCACAACTGGGATTTAACCGCGGCTCGTGTCTTCTGCTGTTAGATCAGCATTAAAGAACCATCTTAACTGTTACATAACAGATAGAAGATTACAATAATATCAGATTTGTAATATCAGATTTTAAATAAACAAAAATAGAGATGAAAAATAAACTTAATTTACTTTTGCTATGGTTAAATAAATGGTTTGCTATGGTTTTTTCTCTAAATAATGTTGATACGGCAACTAGTAAAAACACAGTTTCATCATTCTGGCATGTGTGGAAAGTTTAAACCATGCGTGTTACAACGAATCCCATGTTAGGTTGTGCCCCGCACTCCCCTACGCATGTGAGAAGTAACCATGCTTTATATCATAACAATAGTCAAATATACATGCGCAGAAAGACGAATACAGCAGAATCAAATTCAACATGTAGTTTAATTACAAGCACTCTCAAGGCAGGCAGGCACCGGCACACCACACCTAAACATAATGGTAACCAGACAAAGACTGAGTGAACAAGAGGAACTTAAATAGCAAACAGAAAAGAGATGATTAACAAGACACAGCTGGGACAAATTAACTAATGAGGGTCACCATGGTAACAAACAAGTGGCAGGAAACCAAGACAAAGGAACATGTGACATGAAAACAAACTGAAAGTCCATGAACAAAACTAAACAGAATGGTGACACATATAAACAAAGCAATTTAAATATAAAACATCAAATTTACAGTCAAAATAATGTTACAATAAAAATATAATATCTAATAATGTACAATGGGGCAAAAGGCACACCTTGAGAAAATGTGCTTTTCACTACTCCCATAGTGTATGATTGCAGAAAAATGTGATAAATGTTTGTATTTAACATTGATGGAGCAACAGATTTTGTGTCTGTGGTTAATTTTGTATAAAAAAAAACGTACAATGCTCTCCGCATATAGTATAAGTTCATCAAATACTTTCACTTCAAACCCACTAAATCCCAGCCTCAGCCCATTCAGAAGCCTTGCAAAAATGCTTATTTTAAAGAAAGACGTCAGACGGACTTAGAGGCTTTTGCATCTGAACTCTTAATTTATTATCATGTTAATTATTGTGCCTTTTGCCCCAACTTTTTACCCCAATACCATACTTTTATGTATTTTCTCACTGAAAAAATGTTGCTTTAATTACCTTGAACAAAACTGAAAATCATTAAGAAGACCTCGGCCTCAAAATATATCCAATAATTGTATCGATTCTCATTTACATTTTAAAAAACATCAAGTATTAGATCAAATTAGCACTGCTGTCCACAATCACGTCAATCATCAGCCAAATGGTCATGTGCATCTTGAAAAGCAGATGTTTTGGAAAGTGCTGTGGCAAAATTTGGTGCCATCTAGTGGTTTAGAGGAAAATAAAATCAATGGCGCCTTTTACCCTGCAGCGCCTTTAGCCCAGTTATACCCTATAATACAATATCTAAACATCCTTAAAAAAAAAGATTAACTTGACTTGATAAGGGAAACGGTGTAAGAAAATACATGAAACTCTAGATCTGCTTGCAATCACATCATTCTCTATAGGGCACAGCTGATTGGCTACTGATGCAGCAGGAACCAATGAGTTTGCCGCTCAACCTTCAGATACTTGGTCAGCATTTGCTGTAGCAGTTTTCAGAAACTCTCCTCCTTCCCCAGCTCCACCTGTATAGATCTGCTATGGTAATTCATGTAGGCTCTATTGTATAGCAGTAGCATGTCTTTCTTTCTCACAGCAGCGTGTCGTGTATGTGCAGCGCAACAGATCTACTCTGCCAAGACCAAACATATGAACACCGTCATATCCATTATCATGCCAAACACTCAAAGATTTGTTATGACATACTGTACTGTTAGATAATCTTGAACTTGTATACCTGACACCATTGCCAATTAATTGTTTTCTTGGATAAAAAAGAGAAAAAAAAAGAAAAAAAAGAAAATCAATATCAAAAATGAAAATGATTGAATAGTGGTTTCCATTTCCAAATCTTTATGAAATGTTGCTTGTTTTAAGGATTAGATATTATATTAAATTTTATATGCTTAATGTAACAGTATTCTGACATTATATATATATATATAAAAAAAAAAAAAAGTGAGTGTTGTTTTGACAGTACATGTACATATGAATTGTAAATCGGCAATGAGATTATTGCACTGGCTGCTTAAAAAATAATGTCTGCTAATGTAAGTTTCATGAAACTGATATCTTGTACATGCAAAATTGAACTCATGAATATTCAACAGGTCACACACAGGCTCTGTTCACCTTCCTCCATCCAAGAGTACAAGTCAGATGACCAGGACAGTTTCTAGGACAATAAACAAATATGTTTATTTTAACATATTAAACATTTAAATATTCAATGTGCTGTGGAGATCGTGTTGGTAAAAAGAGTGTAATATGAAATGTGCATTGAGTGCATTCGGTAAGACGTTGGGCATGTCTTGATTAACAGATGTACTCCGGTTTCAGCGTTCAATTTTTAACTGAGCATTGATGGAGAAACATATGGCCATGCACTAAATTACACATTATACACTCACCTAAAGGATTATTAGCCTGTTCAATTTTTCATTAATGCAATTATCTAATCAACCAATCACATGGCAGTTGCTTCAATGCATTTAGGGGTGTGGTCCTGGTCAAGACAATCTCCTGCACTCCAAACTGAATGTCAGAATGGGAAAGAAAGGTGATTTAAGCAATTTTGAGCGTGGCATGGTTGTTGGTGCCAGACGGATTGGTGCCTGAGTATTTCACAATCTGCTCAGTTACTGGGATTTTCACGCACAACCATTTCTAGGGTTTACAAAGAATGGTGTGAAAAGGGAAAAACATCCAGTATGCGGCAGTCCTGTGGGCGAAAATGCCTTGTTGATGCTAGAGGTCAGAGGAGAATGGGCTGACTGATTCAAGCTGATAGAAGAGCAACTTTGACTGAAATAACCACTCGTTACAACCGAGGTATGCAGCAAAGCATTTGTGAAGCCACAACACGCACAACCTTGAGGCGGATGGGCTACAACAGCAGAAGACCTCACCGGGTACCACTCATCTCCACTACAAATAGGAAAAAGAGGCTACAATTTGCACAAGCTCACCAAAATTGGACAGTTGAAGACTGGCAAAATGTTGCCTGGTCTGATGAGTCTCAATTTCTGTTGAGACATTCAGATGGTAGAGTCAGAATTTGGCATAAACAGAATGAGAACGTGGATTCATCATGCCTTGTTACCACTGTGCAGGCTGGTGGTGGTGGTGTAATGGTGTGGGGGATGTTTTCTTGGCACACTTTAGGCCCCTTAATGCCAATTGGGCATCGTTTAAATGCCACAGCCTACCTGAGCATTGTTTCTGACCATGTCCATCCCTTTATGACCACCATGTACCCATTCTCTGATGGCTACTTCCAGCAGGATAATGCACCATGTCACAAAGCTCGAATCATTTCAAATTGGTTTCTTGAACATGACAATGAGTTCACTGTACTAAAATGGCCCCCACAGTCACCAGATCTCAACCCAATAGAGCATCTTTGGGATGTGGTGGAACGGGAGCTTCGTGCCCTGGATGTGCATCCCACAAATCTGTAAATTGATAGGATAGATGCTATCCTATCAATATGGGCCAACATTTCTAAAGAATGCTTTCAGCACCTTATTGAATCAATGCCACGTAGAATTAAGGCAGTTCTGAAGGCGAAAGGGGGTCAAATTAGTATGGTGTTCCTAATAATCCTTTAGGTGAGTGTAATATCCATTTAGGAATTTACATTGCCAAAAAGTGTGCCATAATTTTAAACTATTTCGCAAAATGCATGAGTGTGTGTATGAATTGCATGTGTATACAGTCCACATTCTACATTAAAAATAAGTTAACTTTTATCAAGGATGAACTTGTTTTGTGCAGATCACAATGTGCTTTGAGCTGCCGAAATCAAATTCAAGAGGCATTTAGAAAGCAAACACTCAAACTACAAAAAGACAAGCCAACAGGATCTGAACACATCACAGCAAATGATCAAAAAACATCCACCACTTTCCTGCTGTTGTTTGCATTTACATAATTGTTCATTTTCCAGTTCACTCATATCATGTTAACAATTTAGAATAATATTGGGCTCATGCAATTCATGGTAATATTAATGAACTGTTATGTTTAATCTTAAGGATATCTTTGATAGTGTGTTGGGTCACAATTGATGTCCAATGTAAAATCCAGGTTGTTGGTCAATTCGTATTTTTTTCAGGATTCTGATTAATCAAAGTTTCAAAAGAACAGCATCCATTTGAAATAGAAATCTGGTGTAAAATTATAAATGTCTTTACTGAGACTTTTAAGCAATTTATTGCATCTTTGCTCATTAAATGACCTAGTATACGGTCTAACACTTGATGGCTGCTCTGTCAAGTCCTCGTCGTCAGTGAGGAACCTGGGTGCTCTTTGATACCAATCTTTCATTTGAAGGCCACGTTTCTAGCATCTGTAAAACTGCATTTTTCCATCTTAAAAAAATATATCTAAATTACAGCGCATGCTTTCAACAGTTAGTTCATGACCTCAAGGCTAGATTATTGTAATGCTCTACTGGGTGGTTGCCCTGCTCGCTTAATAAACAAACTCCAGCTGGTCCAAAACACAGCAGCTCGAGTTCTTACTAGAACCAGGAAGTATGACCATATTAGCCCGGTTCTGTCAACACTGCACTGGCTCCCTATTAAACATGGAATAAATTTTAAAATCTTGCTTATTACTTACAAAATGGTTTAGTTCCCCAGTACTTGAGCGAGCTCTTAACGCATTATACTCCATCACGTCTATTGCGGTCACAAAACTCTGGCCAGTTGATAATCCCTAGAATATCAAAATCAACTGCAGGCGGTCGATCCTTTTCCTATTTAGCACCTAAACTCTGGAACAGTCTTCCTAGCATTGTTTGGGAAGCAGACACACTCTGTCAGTTTAAATCTAGACTAAAAACACATACTCTATACTACAGCATACACATAGAACATTATCAATTTATGTTATTCAAATCAGTTAAATTATTGTTTTAGGCTGCATTAACTAGGTCAGCTGGAACCGGGAACACTTCCCATAACACCTGATGTACTCGTTACATCATAAAAAACATAAAAAATGGCATCTATGCTAATATTAGTCTCTCTGTTCATCCCGAGGTTTACTGTAGTCAGCCGGATCCAGATCAGATGGTAGACCTGCGCCTAAACATGACCACAGCGCAGCCCTGAAGTTTCAGCAGAGACCGTGTCACCTAGACTCTCCCCTGTGAAGGCCTCCTTCCCTTCCCCTCTATACAGATAAAAACACATATGCACACATATGTATTCAAACACGCTTGCCTATAGGCTGAACACGTAATGCTTGCGTACATACTGTCGCCGTTTACACAGACTCCCCTTTTTTTGGGGTTTGCGCAGGGATGAATGATGGTATAGTTTCAAAACTATTTCAAACTTATTTCATGGCTTGCGTTATTGGGGCCACCAAGTGCTGTTGCCATGCGGATGGGGTCCGGAATGCATTGGGGGTTTTCTGTTTTAGTTAAGCATGGAGTTGTTTAAGTGGCACCAAATTAAATAACTAATCAGTTTTTACAACAGAAATTAATCAATCAAAAACTTACTTTAGCTTTTCATCTAAAACAAAATGTATTTCCTATTATCACTGTAAAGCTGCTTTGAAGAAATCTGTGTTGTAAAAAGCACTATATAAATGAAGGTGACTTGACTTGAATGTACTAATTCATAACTGACCCCAAAAGTTTGACCTTTTCTTTCCATTTTAAAATGGCAATACAAGAGAAAACTCTTAGACTAACATAGTTGGAGACTGTTACGCATTTTTTTTTTTTTTTTTTTTTTTTTTTTTTTGCCAACTGTTTTATTTACAATTTGATCCACATTAGGCACTTGGCAAGTATTCATTTTGGGCTCTAGCTAACTTCTGATCAGATTTCCAACAGACAGTAAAACTAGCCAAGAGAGTAAATGGAAGCTGGCAATACAAATAGCTCACAATCCACTGACAATTCCACTTCAGTACATCAGAAATATGGAAGGAGGCAGAAAACAATCCACAGAAGTCCTACAGCCAGGTAGCAGATGTCGTACAGGCGATTCACAATGGCTGCAGTGAAGGACAACACAGGGCCACCATGCTGTCATGACAGCACAAGAATAAACACCGATCAATACAGACAGGTTTCTATAACATTACAAACGATCAGGACAGTGCAAGGATGCTCATGACACAATGCAACACTTAATAGCAGGATGAAGATGTGTGTTACAGACTTGATTGAACACTGTCGAGCACAAATAAGTCACCAGAACTTTGTATCTGTGCTAAGAGAAAGTTAATTTGATTTACTCTTAATAGTGCTTCTCACAACGCACATCACTTTTGAGAAAACACTGTAGTAATAATATCATAAATTATATAAGGTCCTGATTTAGCGATACCATTTAAAGTTTAAAGGTGGAGTACACAGACTGGACAGATGGATGACAGATGGTACACAGACAGATGAAAGGATGGATGCAATCCATCCATCCATCCATCCATACATCCATCCATCCGTACATTTATGTAAAAAAGACCATCTCAACAGAAAAAAACAAAAACAAAAAAAAAACAACAACATGAGTTTGAGCAAAAATTTTAGTTTGAATTAATAAGACTGATTTACTAAATAAATATGAATTGTAAAACATGGTTGTCATTGTATTGTGTTTCCCTTCATGAAATAATTCCCACCCTCAACTGTCAAGCCCTTTGCATGAACAGCTGCTCTGTTTGCAGCCGTTGAAACACCTCTGGTTACCTGGAGCCAAGGCTTCATTTTCAGCAAGCAGAAATCAGTGGCGAAACCCCACACCAGTTGATTTCCCTGGCCGGCATGCTGAGAGACGGCTAATAAACAAACTGACCTCGCCATGAGAGGACAGGTTGAATGAGAGACACTCAGGCCACATAAATCTGTCAATTAGACACAATCAGTGTAATCAAGAACAACAGCAGTAGGTGCTTCGGCCTTGTAAACACCTCACTATGGCTTGATTTGGGAAGCTCTCTTGAGAACTAATAAGCGGGAAGCTTGCATAATGGCCTACATATTCCGTTTCCTATTGTTTTATTGATTTATTTTATAACCAGACTGCATAATACAGTAATGCCTGTCCTTAAAACATAATATCTGAAAGTGATAGATATGAGAAAAATAAGAAAAAAATACAAAAATAAAAATAAAATAAATCCATTTTAAATAAATAGACAGAAATGCTGCTCATCCAGTAAGAATTTAGACATGAATATCTGATTAAGCGTACTGTTTTGAGTCTTTAATTGTTAACTGCTCAAATGCCAGACTTATTTTTAATAAATAATGTTATGTTTTGGTTTGCATGCATCACAAAAGAGAAAATTATCATAAGATGAAGTTTGCTTCAATTTGATGCATTTAATTCATTGGCTTTTCCAGAAATATGAACATACACTGGCGGTTATTTAATATATAAACCATTTTTTTTTTTTTTTTTTTCTGTTGTTGAATTTCTAGAAAAATAACTGTATACAATTACCATCATATATTCTACCATTTGGGGTCAGTATGATTTTTATTGTTGTAGTTGAACGGAATTAATACTTTTATTTATCAAAGATGTATTAAATTAATCAAAAGTGGCAATGACATTTATAACGTTACATATGATTTCTATTTCTTTTGAGGTTTCTATTACTCAAATAATCGTAGAAAAAATAAAATAAAATAAATGAAGCAGTAATATTTAACTGATAAGCAGCAAATCAGCATATTAGAATGATTTCTGAAGGATCATGTGGCATTGAAGACTAGAATAATGATGCTGAAAATACAGCTTTGATCACAGGAATAAATTATATTCTAAAGTGTATTAAAATAGAAAACCATTGTAACAACTTGCCCCAAATTGAAGACAAAATGAAACAACAGATAAGGGAGGAACCACATCCAAATATAATTGCCAAACAACAGTTCAAAATATAGAAAAAATTAAAAATTAAAAAAATTAAATGACAAAGAAAAAATAATTCCCAATAATTCCCCCAAAATCCCCAAAACTCAAGTCCAAAAAGTCCTTCAATATTGACTCAGTCCATTAAATGTAATCACAAAAACACAGATAGTGATAGGAAACCAGGAATAATGTGGGTGTAACGAATATAAGGAACCTGAAATCCAACAATGATTGTCTGTGCTCAAAAAATTCAGTTCGAGTCAGTCCAGTCACATCCACAATCTTGTCATAGCAAAACTCACTCAGGCAAAAATATCAAAGTCAAAGTTGGAAAAAATATATTCCATAAGAATAATCCCAATGAAGAAGAGGTGATGCTGGTGTAAAGTCCGTGGTGAACGCTTAGAGTAGCACACAGTTGATGAGATACATATTTGGCCTACAGTGAGCATTGCAAACACATTGCTCCTCAAAGGCCTAACATTTGAGCATTATGTCAAGCCCCTCAGCCAGTAACTGTGAAAACACATTTGGAACTGTTACACCATTATTTTAAATTGTAATAATATTTCACATTATTACTGTTTTTACTTCATTTTTGTTTGAATAAATGTGGCCTTTTTTTTGTATCAAACCCAGATATATACGGTTCACAGGAATGATTCGCATTTTACAATATATTACAGTAGAAAACAGTTATTTTAAGTTGTAATAAAATTTCTGACCACAGACTTTTGAATGGCAACTGAGAACTAGATTAAGATGCACAAGGTATGAAAGAAAAAAGAAAAAAAAAAATCCTCTGGGAGGTACAGCTTGGTCATTATGCGAAATTAGCAAGTGGTTAAATGCATCACCCAATTCATCCTGAATTAAATAACAATCAGCATTTCACTTAAAGTGAGCATGAAAGACAGCATGTGAGAATATACAAGAAAAGTGAACAATTTCCAAAGCAAAATGATCCGTATCCTACACATTACAACGAGCGGTGCAGTTCAAACCCAGATAACTACGTGCCCGAAGCGTTACACATGGGAGATTTACAAAGTCTAAGAACCTTCTAAGAAAGTTTTGATGTGTGAGTAAAGCGAAACAGGAAAGTGCAAAGTGAGCCACAGGGAGAAACTTTCCAAGTTTGAAAACTTCCAAAGAACAGGATTCATGCCTTATATGTACACTGGATATAGGGCTAATTAGCGAGTGTGGCTTTCCTTTAATTCAGTGGATTAGGGACGTAATACTCTTTTAAATAGTAGACTTCCTGTACATCATCCAACGCTTAAAGTCTCATCGAGTTCTTAAAGTGTTTCAGGGTACTAAGCTGTTCCTTTCTTGTCAGTGCTTCGGTTCATATATTTCCCCAAAGCTTATAATTTGTGACAACAGTCTGCTAACCCAAGTAGAACAGGTGCTATCTTGTATGCTTTGCAAATTAGATTTGTTGAATATTAAACAGGGGGGCAGTCAGCTCAAGGTAAACATATTGCACACATCAGTATCTCCCCGAGGTGCTTGCACAATGACAGCGGAAAGTGTTTAAAACTTTCGTCGCCTCTAATTTGGGAAAGTGTTTGACTTTTAATCTCGAGCATCACAGCAGTGTAATGCATAATGTGATTATGCATTAAGCCATGAATGCTTAATACGGCCATCCGCAAAATGAAAGGACACAAAGTCGGATTTTGCAATAAGCTGGACCTAATATTCATTTGTAAAAGTCAGCCACAGTAGCTTCATAATAACTTATTATAGATGCTGATATGGTTTAATGCCAAAAAAGACTTTGCTGTTCAAAATGGAATTGTGGATTAATCATTTAATTTTATCCTTCCCATCTTTTCACGTATACAGTAGTTCTGCATAACACTAAAAATAAACTGCACCAGACTAATAGGTTTGTTAATTTGCATGCGACGTATATGCATTGTTATGCACCTGATTAGCTAAAGGAATTATGCAAATCAGGTTATGACTTCATTAATATAGGCATTGTTCAGGTCTACCTAGTTAGAAAGCAGTTTGGTCACATGCATCGCAGACCACATGATTGTTGTATCAGTCAGGTTTCATCCATGTATTTTCATGCAGATTTTGCATTAAAGATTCTGGATATAAATACCAAAACATTTAAAAATAAATAAATAAATAAATAAATAAATAAATAAATAAATAAATAAATAAATAAAATATTTATTTATATAAAATAAATATTATATATATATATATATATATATATATATATATATATATATATATATATATATATATATATATATATATATATATATATATATAATATTTATTTTATATAAATAAATATTTTATTTATTTATTTATTTATTTATTTATTTATTTATTTATTTATTTATTTATTTATTTATTTATTTTAAATGTTTTGGTATGTAGCCCAGGTCATTTTCACTGTTGAGCGCACAAGTCTTTCAAAGCAGTGTTGTCAAAAGTACCCAGCAAGCAATTTTGCTTTTTTACAGATGTCTAATAGCTGACAAACACTGACATCTAGCCTAAAACAAGGCAAAATTTGGGCTGTCAGTGAGAATTTAATAGATGTCTGACCATAGCCCAAGAATAGACTAGTCATATAGAACATGAACTTGTCAAAAAAAATAAATTTTAAAAATGTGACATACCAGCATTTTGAGCGCTGTTGAATGGATTCTTAAACACCTCTGACTGGCCATTGTGTTCATGCGCTCAACATATGTCTGTGATTGGCTACAATGATCAATGCTTCAAAACATGATGTAAAATGTCTTTGACGCTCTTCACCGAGAGCTTACACAAATATACACGGGAGCGTTTGAAAGCAGGTGTCTATCAGTGGATCCTGTACTTCTGACAAAACTATTTCAAAGTATACTCCTTTGGTCATGAGCATGAAAAGACGCATTCGACGCATTTTTTTTTTCTTTCTTTTTTTTTTTTATGGAATATTGCAGTTTTTATTATAAATTATTTATCTGTGCATAATTTTTATTTTCAAATGCATGCCCCCTCGTAATCTTTAATCAAAATAACTTCACCTCCCTCTTGTACCATCATCTCTTTTCTTTTCTGTTGACATGGGCTACATCCGAAATCACATACTCTTTTGAGTAGGTACTTTTGAATAAGTAATTACACTTCACGACCACTAAAAAAGTATGTTCTATATAGTATGAGTGTGTGTAGAATGAATGTAATCTGGATGTACTGCATTCACCATACTGTCATTATCATGTGATCTACCAGCGTCAGTTACGTCGCTTCATTGTCATTCACAAATCCTCTCCTGTGGCCTCATGGGATAGTAAAGTGTCCATCGTATGCGCACTTCAGAATTTCACCAGAAGTAGTAGGTCATCTGGGTACTTTTTGCCTACTTTTTTATGAGTAGTGTCTTTTGTCACATACTGTCTTTCACCTACTATATAGTAGGGAAGTATGTGATTTTGGATGCAGCCATTTTTCAGTGTGAGGGCGGGACAACCTTTCACTCACATGAGATCCACCAATAGCAAACCACAACCATCCAATCCAAGTCTCCATGGGAAAAATCCAGCCCTAGCCTACAATTTTTCTTGCTCAGATATACACAACAACAGGGAAGAAAAGACCATCAGAATGTCCGTTTCAACTTTAGTGAAATCGTCTATAGGCTTATCACTTCTACTGCAACACTTCTACATCTCCTTGGTGTCATTGATGGTGATGGAGACACATTTCTCTGACTGTCAAGTGAGTTGATGGAGTAGGGCTCAGATAACCAACACAATCCAGTATCACTGGAAATTATGTGCTACAAAATATGACATGTATTTCACCATGGGAAGCGAGCATGGCACCTCACAGCTCACTATTCTGTTTCTGTTTTTACACGCCATTGAGTCACCAATGGGCCGTTGCGAACTCTGGCTCCAGTCAGATTTTCAGAAGCAAACGCTATTGAGCAGGAGACTAAACACAGACAGTGATGTATCAGAGCGTTTAGACGCTATAAAAGGACACTGTTCTGTCTCAGCTGTGAAGAAAATGATGCTTTGAAACTCGCTGTGATCGTGCCAAATAATCACACCATTGTTGTTCCTGGAACAACATTCCTGTTAAACAACAAAGTACTAATTTAACACTAGCCATTAACTAGCCCTGGAACCCTGTACAACTAATATTAACATCCATCTCAGGTGTTCCAAGCACTAAATCAATATGCAAATGGGGCTGAGTAGGGGAGACCGGGTATGGTTGTAACTATTTTCTTCAGCACCTAAAACTACCCTTTTTTTTTAGCTGCACGTCTGAAACTTTTAGGCAAAGTACCCACATTTGTCTACTACAAATGGCAACAATTACAATTTCTTCAACTATATCACAGACTTTGTGAGATGATGACAAATACTAATTGGTCCTTTGTTACAACTGACCCCACTACTGGTGTAGGTTGTAACACATACTGGGGTAAGTTGTAACAGGTAGACAAAATCACAAAAACTAAGGGTACTCCAAGTGATGTGCCACAACAACAGTTTTATTTTAAATGAATGGCTGCAACAATACAATATGTGTGAATATGGGGAGTGTATGTGCATATTGTGCGTGTTTGTGCATGCACATGTGTGCGTTTATTTGTGCATGTCTGTACGTGCACGTTCATATGGGGTGTGTATGTGTGTGTGTGTGTGTGTGTGTGAGAGAGAGAGAGCGCAAGAGCAAATTAACATAAACATAGGCATTCTGTAGAATTATTAAAATCACACAAATGTTCTTAGTTGTATGTAAGTGGATAGTTGTTTCAAAACACGTTACATCCTACCCCACCACTATCACTCATTGTTTAGCTAGCTGTATTAGCTGTATTAGCATGGTGCTTTGACATTAGCAGGAGGTTGATGCACCTCCTTTACTAGAGAAACTAAACTTTGACCTGATATAACTCACACAACATTAACTACAATGGTAGAAGTACTAAACAACATATTATCGTATTTTTATTTCAGAATTAGATTTTCTGCTGTAGCTTCAGGAGAGATAGCAACACAGACTAGAAAACCTTCATGTGGGATCATAAAGGAAGCCAGAGAAAACTGAAACTGTCATATGACTCCTATCCTATCTGTGATTCGTGGAATTGGTAGTGTTACAACTCTCTCCGTGCTACAACTATACCCGGTCTCCCCTAAAGCAATACTCACCTGTCAATCATCCATTTAACTAAAACAATGTCAGTTCACATCTTTGAAATGCCTCTCGAGCAGCTATTTCAGTTATGCATCACTCATCTATCTATCTATCTATCTATCTATCTATCTATCTATCTATCTATCTATCTATCTATCTATCTATCTATCTATCTATCTATCTATCTATCTATCTATCTATCTATCTATCCATCCATCCATCCATCCATCCATCCATCCATCCATCCATCCATCCATCCATCCATCCATCCATCCATCCATCCATCCATCCATCGGTATGCCCTTATCTTAACTGAGACATTAATTGTGGGGGAATCTGCAAAAAATAAATCTAACAATCAGATCTGAAATCATACGGTCCGTGCAACTTCTTAAACGGAGTGTCTATTTACACCAAGTGCAAATAGCATCCCTTGTTGGCAAGTGCTATTCTGATAATGCCTGTTTGAAAAAAAAAAAAAAAAAAAAGAAAAAGAAAAAAGGGGGTATATCAATATTAAAGTAAACTGCATGGCTTTAAGATATAGGTTGACACGATTGACCTGGGTTCAAATCCACCTTTTGCAGAGCTTCTACCTTTTCCCATCACATATCACATCTATCCATCCATCCATCCATCCATCCATCCATCCATCCATCCATCCATCCATCCATCCATCCATCCATCCATCCATCCATCCATCCATCCATCCATCCATCCATCCATCCATCCATCTTAAACAATCTTCCAATTGCAGTGAACTGTGTTCTGTCCCCCTTTTTACTTTAATAACACACAGTATCACTTATTAAATCAAACCTTGTGATAATTTGTTCAAGTAACAGCATAAACAGCATTTATTTGAAATATACATTTTTAAATCTTTACTGTCACTTTTGATCAAATCAATGCATCCTTGCTGAATAAAATTTTTATTTCTTTAATATATATATATATATTTTAACTCTTGTTTGAACTGGAGAATTAAAACAAATCCCTTAAGGACTTAACGTCAACATGAATTAAAATTGATGTTGTACACTAATATGTTATTCAAGTTATTGCATTCATCAATGCACATTATTACAAATGCAATGCTTTGCAATGACTGACATCATCAATTCCTCTTAAATTTCAACCCCTCCAAACAATCTCCAACCTTCTGACTCTCTTCTGTGTTACACCCATTTTTCATGATCCAATCAATTGCCAACGGATAAAATTGCCTCCCGCAATGCATTTTTTTCTGATTGACTATCCTGTTGCACTTAGAAATATGTCACATTACAGAAGTAAAATGGCTTACATTGAACCAAACACACTGAGATTGGTATTAGAACATAAAATCCCAATGTTTACTGGTGTATGAGAAGCTGTGAAACAAATCTCAGACAACTGTTGTCTTACATGCCTTCAGAAATCAATCCCAAACTATTGTGAGAGACGTTGAAAACCAATCTCTAACAAAACCAACAAAGATTAGCAATGACTAGCACCTGGATTTTATGAGAAAGCCTCGGTTTTATGAGGCCTGGCTGCATGCGAAAAACAAACCGATCACCTGCATGACTGAGGATCTTAAGTGAGCCGGAGACAAAAGGGGAAAGCGAATGTCTGAAATGTCGGCACACACACTCCGATTGCATATCAGCTATCACAGCTCATTAGCATATCCCTGTGTGCACGAAAAGTTTCTTTGAAAGCGTGGAGCAGCTTGATTTTCTTTCAAGATTTTTTTCTTTTTTTTGGGGGGGTGGAACAGAAACAAGGCTTGGGTGAATATGAACTGCCATAACAATGCGTCTATGATCTATTATTTCTCAGAGTCAGAGAGAAGTTTCATTTACATGATGAGCACTTGCGTGGCGAAATATCTTGTTGGTGTGGAAACTTAAACTCATATTTTTGAAATGGTTATGGCATGTTGTCTACATGCAAATGACTGGCTTGTATTCATTTCATGAGCTGCTGCACGAAATGGCAATGCCTAGAGAACATATTCTGCACGTTCCAAAGGGAATATCGCACCAGCCATCGGTAATGAGATCTTGGCTGTATGATCGCCATCCTCTATCTATCATATGTCCTGATATGTTTACTGTGGGGACACTTAAAACACAAACATATGTTTACTTATGGCAGCATATGAAATAATCTAAACCAAGTCTTGAATAATAAAACACCCCTTACCAGCTACAGCAACTTCACGCCGCTGTGGATTGTCTAAAATTGACAATTAGAAGTGTTAGGATTGCTGAACAGTATTAAATGGCCATTCTTTGGCTTGTTTTCCCTCTTTAGATTAATGCGATTCGGCACAGCATGTCAAATGTTTTTTGACTGGAATAAACCTTAACGTAATTTTTTTTTTTTCCTTTCCACAGTACAATCTTAATGATGTGAATTCTCTTCGGCAGAAGAAGTCCTTCATTTTCCGCTTGGATGGCAGCAGAAAGTATTGCTGGACTTGTTGTTTGACCTGCGGGCAAATGCAAAGAACTGCCAGCTAATTGGCACATTTGCAACACATTTTAATCGAAAGCATACACTGTAACATTGAAATGCCCTTTCAAACAGAGGGGGCACGTAGAGCCAACTGGATGTCAGATGCAACCCTCCCCGCCCCACAAAAAAAGTGTATCTCAGTTTATTAAGCTGCATTAATGTAGGTAAAAAACATTATAGCAGAATGTAAATGAAACTTATCTCTGATGTGTATGTGTGATAATGTATGTGTAAACTAAAGCATTATCACACATCTATCTATCTATCTATCTATCTATCTATCTATCTATCTATCTATCTATCTATCTATCTATCTATCTATCTATCTATCTATCTATCTATCTATCTATCCATCCATCCATCCATCCATCCATCCATCCATCCATCCATCCATCCATCCATCCATCCATCCATCCATCCATCCATCCATCCATCCATCCATCCATCCATCCATCCATCCATCCATCCATCCATCCATCCATCGGTATGCCCTTATCTTAACTGAGACATTAATTGTGGGGAATCTGTAAAAAAATAAATCTAACAATCAGATCTGAAATATTCTGATAATG